>JAULBS010108179.1:0-15353 GCA_032355785.1 Symmetromphalus regularis | reverse complement strand
GCTGTCCTGTCTGTGGGACGGTGCATATAAAAGATCCCTTGCTGCTTATCGGAAAAGAGTAGCCTATGTGGTGGCAGCAGGTTTCCTCTAAATACATATCTCTGAATGACCATATGATTGACGTCCAATAACCGATGATAAAATATAAATCAATGTGTTCTAGAGGCGCCATTAAATAAAACAAACTACTTCTTTCAAAACATTCTCAATGGATTTAACATGAATTGCAAAGCCAAGTTTTGTTAGCAATTTTGTCCTGAACGTAGAAAAGGCTAAAGGAGAGTAAATGCGTGGTAGCTTCTGCACATGTACAGTCATCGTCGTCTATGCATGGCACGTGGTCATGTAAAAGCTATTCTACTTCTGATCATGAGGACACAACTTAGTTTTATGGTGCGCGGGTACAATTGCACCCATACAGCACCCGTAATTTCTGTTGATTAGTGTGACAAACTGTGCTCATACCACTTGGAAATCGCGCACCTAATTAATATGTAATTTCTTACTTTTGTCAGCTCATTACATAATAACTCAAGTCTTTTACAAATATTTCAAACATACGTACTCGTATATTGACTTCATAACTCATCAAATCTATGATTTATCAAAACGAAAAACAAATAAATGGTATTTTTCTTTGCTGTGCTAATTGGATATCCGTACAACATTTGGTCAGTCTGTTACAATTCCATTCGGTCATGCTCAATCATTTCCATTTATGCTATTAAACCAAATATTCAGGAAAACCTCAGCCGATTTCGTTGTATCGGTATAATTCGTAAGTAGCCAAGCTGTTCCGAAATCAAACAAAGCTTTTTGACATAGATGGAAAAATTTAATTAAACTACAAATCTAGTAGGCCGACAGACTACCGGGTATACAAATCTGGTAGCCCGAGCTAGATATCGGTAGATAAAACACCCCGGACTACAGCTAAGGTCCGGTGCTCTCAAAAGTACCTGGTCACCAGCTGTAAATTGTTGCCTGCTTTTGCCGCCGCCTACTTTTCGGTTTTGGTAAAAAAATATGTTGTTTTATGCCTGCCAAGATTGCCAGCTACCATCACTGTTGTACCCTGCAACTTCTCAAACTACTACTGGAGCGGGATGTGTCTGCCTGTGAATCGGTTGGTCGTTGGATCGATCCTTCTCAGGGGACCCATTTGCAGTTTGGGCTATTTTCCGTTCCAGCCAGTGGTCCACAACTGGTTCATCAAAGGCTGTGATATGTGCTGTCTGTGGGACGATGCACATAAAAGACCCCTTTTGCTTATCGGAAAGAGTAGCCTCTGTGGCAGCAGCGGGTTTCCACTGAATAATTTTTTCACTGCCTGTCAAAATGTCCAACATCAATCAATTTGTGCTGGACATTAAAGAAAATATTTTTGACATACAGTTTAATATGAACAATTTAATCAAAATACACAATTTAGTTTTTATGGTATATTCTTTTTACTATTTAATTCTTCACAATTTATTCAACCGATACAAGCTGGATGAAGCTGACTTCAAACAGAAATGTAATTTTTACTTAAGTTAAGACACAATTAACTTTGTGACTGTCAAATCTTCCAAAATGATAAATTTGTGCTGGTCAATGTCCTTGACCAGCCACTTATTTCCAGGCTTGATAAAATATATCAATGTGTTGTATAGGCGACGTTAAATAAAACAAACTTTACTTTTTTTCAAACTACAGAAGGTTGAGCCCTGTTCGACTGTATTTAAATTTATCGGGTTTAATTATTGTTACTTACATTAATGTGTTATTTCAGAACTGCAAAACAGGCTTTGTTGGTTGGCTGAAGAGCAAAGTGTCTATTATTGGTGGAGTTGGCATTGGATTAGCTTTTGTTCAAGTACGTAAACCTTTTTTTAACAATTGTGGTGGGATGTAGCTCAAACAGTAGCATTTCTGCATGTGAACTGGTCGGTCGTCGGATTGATCCTTCTCAGTGGACCAATTTGCAGTTTGGGATATTTTCTGTTCCAACCAGTGGTCCAGTTGTTATTTGAACTTTTTTTCCAAGATGGGTTTATCAAAGGCCGTGGTATGTGCTGTCCTGTCTGTGGGACAGTGCATATAAAAGATCCCTTACTGCTTATTGGAAGGAGTAGCCTATGTGGCAGAAGCAGGTTTCCTCTAAATACATGTCGGAATGACCATATGATTGACATCCAATAGCCGATGCTAAGATAAAAATAAGTGTGCTCTAGAGGCATCGTTAAATAAAAAAAATACCTTTTTTTACTCTTAAAAAAAAAAAAATACTCTTACATTTTTTTTTCTCAATGCGGCTGATTGAAAAAGGTTCTTTCCTCTTATTAAATGTTCCTTTTATTTCGATTTCAATGTGTTTTTACATTATTTTTTATTTTGTGTTTTTATTTCAGGTTGTCGGAATCTTGTTTGCATGTTGCCTAGCCCGTGCTATTCGTAAGGAGTACGAGGTTGTGTAAACAATGAAGGACTGTTTAATGGAGATAACTTCATCGACAGATTTTACGCTGGCTGAGAAAAATAAATGGATACTGTGTTTTAAACACATTTCTTTTAAGTCTTCATTCCTGTGAAAAATAAAATGTCTGAAAATTAAGTGACGAACTATGGATGGTACATATTTAGCTCACAGCAGAAAAATATTAATTTCATTTTGGAATAATGTAAAACATAATAAATATGTATTTTAATTTTAAAATAATTCACCTTGGAAATAGTATTTTGGTAATAGTACTAATACGTATAGCTGGTATTTAATTTAATTTACTGTCATGTGACATTTACTGCCAGCATTGATTGGTTGTTATTTGAACTTTTTTTACAAGCTGGGTTTTGATTGGTTGTTTTCACAAGTTGTGATACAGGCTCTGTGATTGGCCAATATCGTACAGATGGATATAACTTGTGTTTTCGTTAAAAGTGCCTGCCTGTTTTTCTATTTTTCCAAACAAGAAGACATACAAATGAATTTGAATGTTAATATCTTGTCATTTATTTTGCTCTGAAGAACTGGGACCATTTTGAAATGTTTAACATTTATTTTCATATTAAAGATATTTTAGGGTGTGGGTAGAGGTCGTATGATGACTTTCTGGGACTACATCCTATTAACTAGTTTTGTTTTGGAATGTCTATAGAATCATTTAAATTTTGAGGTTTACAATCTGTGAGTGAACCTGATGTTCAAATATTTATTTTAATTTTAAAAAAATTTGTTTTAAATCTGGAAATATTTTGGAGGAACTGTTTCATAACTATTAAAATACTAGTCATTTTTTTTAACTTGATGTATATAAAAAAATTACCGAAATGTAAAATTATTTGACTATATAAATCGAGTATGAATTATAATTTGTGTTTTCACTATTAAAGGAATGTAAAGAGTTTTTTTTTGCTCATGTGTTTGTGAACACAACTTGCAACGTGACCAAATTTTTGGCATTACGCGTTTCCAGGAAACGTTTGTAAATTGCCTAATGATTATTTCTGAATTTAATATAACTTCAAATTAGTATTGTTGAATATTCTAATAGCAATTTCACTGTTCTTTTGGGGCCTTATTGTATTTTATACAAGTTTATGTTGAGGGTAGAAAATTGTTTTAAAGGTTATTGAAATAAGATTTTTCTAGACCTTGATGTTGAATAGTTGAGATTTAGTAGTTTCGACTAATTTACATTGATTATATTTTGATATTTTAAAAATAAAACATTTGTATGCAGATTTATTTTTGATGAGGAAAATTTAATATAAACATAAAAACAAACATTTGCTATTATATGAAAAGGGTTCTTACATACTTTTGAAATATTTGAAGAAAAAATTAGTTTTACTGCTTGTGAAACATTAAAAATGTATTTTATTGTAAATTAAATTTGACCATTACTCCAAACACAGATCATGCAGGTGTTCTGTTAAGAGTTAATGATATTTTTTTTTATGTATTAGAAAATTTGTAGTAGTACACAGAAAATCATGTTAAAGTTACAGAAAATAATTTGAAATAAGCTGTTTTCAGAGATGCCAAACATCTGAGGGTTACAAAAATGCATATGAATAATACAAGTTAATATTAATACATGCCTGTTCTGCAAATTTACTAGTATACAGCTTGTGTTTGATCTGCATTTCAGGCCATCAGATTTCAAGGTAACAATCGTTACCGGTAGCATGTTGGTACTGTGATGTCAAAATTACGGAACCAAAATTTCGTTTCTCATGGTTTTCGTATCACTGCAGTGTTATTTTGGATTAATACTGAAATACAGTCTCCGATGGGTTCCCATGATCCAAAAATTAGTATTTTGTCCAGGAAAACTTTGAAAAAAAATAACTATAAGAACCCTCAGAAGTATATTTAGACAAATGTACTTGCATTGCTCGTGGACACAAAGAACATTTTGAATTTTAAAAGTTGTTATATCTAAATTCTTTGTTAAATCTTGTTATTTCTTGTTGGAACTGCTCTGTTGATATGACAGAATAATGGCATGTAAATTGTTCGTCGGTCTCACGTTATTAAATCTTATTTTTTAGTGACTTTCTAATCCTAAAATAGTACTGTAGCGTTAAAATGAAAATGTTGAAATTTACTGATATTAATGTTTTCAAATAAGTGCTCTTGAAAACTAAATTTGCTGTTACTTCAAGAATGTTTAATGTAAAGTTATATTGTTCTGGGGTTTTTTCTGTTATATCTCTGTGATATTCAGTTGCATACGTGTATCAGTGTTTTTTCTTCTTTGTATTTGTAAATGGTTTATAACTGTTGAAACAGTATATTTAAATATTTGTTATGAATGTGCCATTTAACCTATACATAGGTATTTTTCTGTGTTAATTTACAAATAAAACTATAGTAGAAAAACCACGTTCTTGTACGATTAATTTATATTTATTAATGGCAACAGTTTTCATCTGTATTCAAACCTTATAAAATTTAGAATTACTTTAAAAATAATTTGGCTCAGCAACCCCCAATAGGTAATGTTTATATTTTGTGCTGGGGGTCGTTAAAACAAAAAAATTGGCTCTGCTAAAAAATGAAAAATAATAATTAATATTTGTTATCATTGCCATTGGTTGGTAAACATGGTATCTGATATTCCACCAGCTTAATATTTGTAAACAATTTTGAGTATTTCTTTTTTTTATTATGTAGTTTATTTTTTAAAAATAAATAAATTACTGTATGTTTTGGGGTTGTTGTAATCATAGGTTTAGTCGTTAGTTTAGAGGCACCGGACCAAGATTCAAGATATATTTCTTTCATCAAAATGGTTGACACCGATATCTTTAAAATTACCAGATTATAACTTGGTAGGTTTTCCCTAATGATAGAACACTATTTAGGAGGGTGAATTGTCACTCATCTGTTTGAAAAACATTTTCTTCTAATGAAATTAAGAATAAATGTATCTTCATCAGGTGCAAATATTTTCTGTTAAAATGGGAATGTAATAGGTCTATTCACCATAGGAGGTGGAAGGGGCAGGTCAATGTTTGCCCAAATTTGAGGGTTTTAAAAGAAAATTCCACTAATTTTTTTCCAAATAAGAAACTTGTTCCAGCTTTTCAGGATTGCAATTCCCCCCTTCCCCTTGCACCTCCGTCTTGTACGCTTAGGCAACTCATGATCAAGTTTGTAGATTGATACCACTTGTAAATGGGTGGGTATGTAGACCTAAAATCTTTATCCCATGTTAGAATCAAGAATTTGAAATGTTTATGTATGCAGTATGTAAAAAGATGTTGTTTTTTAAATCACTACTGAACCCCCAAACCCCTCTCCCTAAAATATTGCCATGATGATGTACTTGGATTGGTGCCTTTAAAAAAACTTATGTATATATTATAATTAATTTGTATATATAAATATAATTTAGTTTGAATCATCTGTCTATTAATCGCTAGATTTAGAAGTTTTTCCCCCTGTTGTACATTGACCTTTGACATTTGAAGACTGGTGTACATGTATATATACATGTTAAAAATAGTTATGCATGTTAGAATTCTTGACCATGTCGAAAAAAAATACTTTATAATCTTTATCTTTGGTGCAGATTACCCATGTGTCAAATAGTACAACTCAACTTTTGATAGATATTATCATAATAAAAGAAAAAGTATTGTTAAAGTATGCGTCTAATTGTAAGTATATATCAGCTGTGAATTAAATGCAGGTTGTGCAAATTTCATTTATTACCCACTTGTAGAGTATTTGTTGATGATGTCATAAGTGAATGATGTCACGCATCTTACCCATGGTAATATGTAAAATTGCAGTAGCAACAATGCTTTCATTACACATCTAACAATGGTGAGTGGGTAATAAATTAAATATTAAACAAGTTTCCATATGATACCATTTATATTAAAATTTGTGTATTTTTAATCGTATTATATTTGCTTTCATTAATGATACATGATTGAAAATATATTAATATAAAAGGTATCACACAGAGAATCATTTAGTATTCACCGAACATCTGTTGCACAAATTTAAATATGCACATACTGTTTAACATAAACTTTTTATTCTACCAAAAGATGAGTAATATAAGTGTCAAAACCAGGCCCTTGCAGAGCTGTTGATAGGTCCAGGCCAGATGGGAAATTTAGGCCTCCATTTCAAACTTGTTACGTATTTTTTTGTAATCAGTGCTAAATGCCAGTGGGAGTAGACCCCCTGACAATCGGGCCTATTCCAGCTTGCTCACCTGGACCTTTATTCTAGAAAAACGTTTACTTTTACAACAGGCAGCTACGTCTGTCGTAAATTTACTTTAAGTATGAGCACTACCTAATTCTCGAAGCTGAAGCTAGATGTAAACGTAGACGTGACTTAGTTGGACGTAAATATACGATTAAAAAAAAATGTTGCTCTCTACACTTTTTTTGAGAACAGCTTTTAGTTGTGCATTTACGTGCAACTTACTACTTACACTTTTTCGAGAATAGGGCCCCTGACCCTTTTCTGTCCGGGCCTGGTTACTGTCTGGGGAAAGACTAAATGCAGTCTGCTTGTAAATATTGACATGCAGTTGTGATGTAATTGTTGCTATTGGCACAAGTTGTAGTGTGCTTGGACACTTGTCTGTTAGTCGTGCTAAATGTGGATTTTGTCCATCCATCAGTCATTCTGTTTCATTAAAAGCTGAATGTTGGCAGTTCAAAGATATAACATCTATTACTAATGCTAAATAAAAAGTCAAATACCGGTACATACTTTCTGCTAGAAAATAAATTCACCCAAAAATTTAACATCAATTACTAGTGCAAAATAAAAACAGTGTATGTACTTCCTGATAGAAACTAAATTTTCCCAAAAATTTAACATCTATTACTAATGCAAAATAAAAACAATGTATGTACTTCCTGATAGAAACTAAATTTACCTAAAAAAAATTCTGTGACTCATTCTGCCATACTGGGTCACATATTTTGTAAAATTTAGTGCAGTAACTAGTGTAATTATAAATTATATTATATTGAGGTGTGATGGTTGATGTTATGGGGTGAAGAAAGTACTTCCAGCTCACCACATGAGAGTAAAAATTCTAACGGATGAGTTAAAAAATGCAGCTACCAGTCCAACAGGCAATCTGTATTTTTCTCATTGACTGTAAACATTAAAAAAAATTGCATTGAATCCGCCACTCCGTATAAGCCATGTCAGATAATCATACATTTGTTCTGTTAAAAAATTATGTATTGTTCTATAGGCTGGCGGACTAGTACAAATTCTGTTGGGCTAGTAAAATGTAGTTGGTTCTGGTCTGGTAAGCTAGTGAAAAGTTCTCCATTTCTGTACCCCTGGATGTTATATTCATATTGAACAGCCAATGATTCTTTCTTTAATGCTTTTGAAACTTTGAAACTATTTTGCCATTTATAATGGTTGAATTGAAAGAATTCATCTTGTTTCACATAAACTATTAACATTAAATTTTGTTTGTTATATCATATTCCCTTTTTTTTTAAATATTCCTGTTATAGACTTGACAATTATTGTTGAACATATTTTTTCTTTCAAAATGTATTTTCTATTAATACTTACTTATGCATACCGTTTTCATAACTATTTAAGAAGTAAAAAAATTGTATTTTTTTTCATCTAGTAATGTATTCGTGTGATTGTTATTTTATAGTGCTAGCCACATTAAAGCATATTGCTCAAATCACATAGCAAAATAAAAAGTAAATAGTTATTTGATGTCAGAAGTACGGGTTACAATTCAGTTGGATTATTTATTTTTCGAATTTTAGACCCAAAACCCAGTGTTTATTTCGGTGCTAGGAGGTCATTTAACCGACTTTCAATGTCTGTTAAATTTTAGATGCAAGTCCATTGCAGTTTTTCTTGTCGGATGTTTAGCCAGCTCCTAATTTTGTTAATTAGATGCAAAATTAACAAACATTTTATGGACATTGTTTTTGGTTAGATGTTTGTAACAGTTCCTGTTAGATTTTTAAAAAACTATAGAACATAATTTTATATACAGTTTACTTAAAAATTCGTTTAGATTTGATATATATTAAATGATCCACATTTTGTAATTTTTTTGCTATCTAAATCTATTTTGTGTATGGTGCATTTTTTTCTTATTGTACAAGTCTTTAAATCCATTTTTGTGGTATATTTTTCTTTATCACAAATTCTGTTCAGCCATTAAAAAAGAATAAATATATTAAAATCGTCAGTTTTTTTTGGTTGTTTTGTTTAAATTTTATAAAAAAAAAGAGTTACTAATAGCATTACTATGATCATACTAAAGTGATCCTTAGTGGTCTAGTGGTAGTTGAATTACACACTTGCTCTGATATCATCGGATCGATCCTTCTCAGTGGACCCATTTGCAGTTTGGGCTATTTTCCGTTCCAACCGGTGGTCCACAACTGGTTTATCGAAGGCTGTGGTATGTGCTGTCTTGTCTATGGGACTATGCATATAAAAGACACCTTGCTGCTTATCAGAAAGAGTAGCCAATGTGGCAGCAGTGGGTTTCCTCTAAATACATGTCAGAATGACCATATGATTGACGTCTAATAGCCGATGATAAGATAAAAATCAATGTGTTCTAGAGGCATTGTTAAATAAAACAAACTTTACTTTTACAGTTTTGTTAAAGGTGCCATTTCTTGTTCTATGAAGAATGCTACTGGTTTTAGACATGGAAACATTTTCTTGTTTTATGAGGACATAGGCATAGTATAGTATAGGCATAGTAAAGATGTTCTGGTTTTATGAGGACTTACATCGGTTTTACCCATTCAAACATTTTCTAGATTTGTGAGGACTGCCTCAGTTTTAGACATTGAAACATTTTCAAGATTTATGAGGACTGCTATAGTTTTAGACATTGAAACATTTTCTAGATTTATGATGACTGCTACGGTTTTAGATATTGGAACATTTTCTTGATTCATGAGGACTGCTACAGTTTTAAACATTTGAATGTTTTCTAGATTTATGAGGACTGCTACAGTTTTAGAAATTGAAACATTTTCTTGATTTATGAGGACTGCTACAGTTTTAGATATTGAAATATTTTTTTAGATTTATGAGGACTACTGCAGTTTTAGACATTGAAACATTTTCTAGATTTATGAGGACTAGCACTGGTTTTAGTCATTCAAACATTTTTCTTGTTTTGAGGACTTTCAACATTTTTAGACATTGAAACAATTTCTAAGTCTGCCACTGTCTATAGACATACATGTAGTAAAAATGTTTTTGTTTTAGACATTGAAACTTTTTCTAGACCACTGTTAAATTAGTCAGTTCTGTGTTAAAGTACCACCTTCATTCATACATTTAAAAAAATGTATTTATTTAATGCCCCGTCTCCTATCCTCTGCACAAAAGTAAACGACTATTGAGGATAACACTGTGGTTACTTCCAACATTTTACCATTCATCCAATTCCAAATCAGTTATTGTATCTTGTGAAATATTACATTAATAAAGACTTGAAAAGTCTAGATTATCAAAGGCTGTGGTATGTGCTGTCCTGTCTGTGGGATGGTGCATATAAAAGATCCCTTGTGTGGCGGCAGCAGGTTTCCTCTAAAGACATATGTCAGAATGACCATTTGTATGACATCCAATAGCCGATAATATAAAAATCAATATGCTCTAGAAGCACCGTTAATTAAAACAAAACTTTAAACTTTGAAAAGTCTAGTTGCTCTAGTCTGTGAAATTAGTGGGTTCCGTGTTAAAGTGTCATCTCTAATCCATCCAATTTCAAACCAGATATTGTATCTTGTGAAATATTACATTAATAAAGACGTGGAAAGTCTAGTTGCTCTAGTCTGTGAAATTAGTGGCTTCAGTGTTAAAATGCCACTGCTTGCTCAGTGATTTGTTGATTTTCGTTCTCCAGTGCGTAATTGGTGCTGAATGTGCAATAAATAACTGGCCTATGGGTATCACTGAGATGCTAATTGGATTTTCATCTGGTCTATGGAAGTGTGTGTTAGCACATTTCTATCTATTGAACAGACTCCAGTCGAGCAGCGGTTCTTCAATGTCGTTTCAATAATCAGTGGAGAATCTTGGAGCAATGCTGTTATCCTACTGGCTTGTTTAAATGTGCTGACATATCAGATGTTTTCTAGAAAGTGCAGAGTTTTTAATCATGTTTTATTGTCAAGTTTATCCATCTGTCAGTCTGTCTATCCATCCATCTATTCATCCACTCATCATAGTCAATCCATCCATCCATCACTCGCTCACCATCCATCACTCGCTCACCATCCATCGACAACTTTTTTCATTCACCCACTCACCCCAGTTCATCCATCACCTACCATCCATCTATCCATTCATCTACCCACTCAGTCATAATCAGTCCACACATCTACCCACAATCCATCCACCCACTCACCCGAATTCATCCATCCATCACTCGCTTGCCATCCATCAACTACTTTCTGCATCCACCCACTCACCCCAGTTAATCCATCAACTACCATCCATCTATCCATTCATCTACCCACCCAGCCATAATCCGTCCACCCATCCACCCACAATCCATCCACCCACTCAGGACAATCCATCAACCACCCAAAATCATCCACTCACAATCCATCCATCTATCCATTCATCTATCCACCTACAATCCACCCATCCACAATCACTCAATCCATTCACCAACCATGATCCACACATTCATCCAGAATCCATCTGCCCACTCAACACAATCCACCCACTCGACACAATCCATCAACCACCCAAAATCCTTCCACCTATCCACAATCCATCGATTTATCCACCACCATTCATTACTCAAATCCATTCATCCACCCACTTACATTATATCCATGTATTCATCACCCTAATTCATCCATCCATTCACCTATCCATCCACAATTCAACTGTCAAATCACAATCCATTCATCTATTACTGTGCATTCATCCATCCATAGAACTGTTTTATCTTGTACATAGTAAAGTTTGTTTTATTTAACGATGCCTCTAGAGCACATTGAATTTTTTATCTCATCATCGGCTATTGGACATCAATCATATGGTCATTCTGACATATTTATTTAGAGAAAACCCGCTGTCGCCACATAGGCTACTCTTTCTGATAAGCACCAAGGTTTCTTTTATATTCACTGTCTCACAGGCAGGATAACACATACCACAGCCTTTGATGAACCAGTTGGCTGGAATGGAAAATAGCCCAAACTGCAAATGGGTCCACAGAGAAGGATCGATCCGACGACTGACCGGTTCACAGGCAGACACTCTACAGTTTGAGCTACATCCCTCTCCTATGTTGACAATAGATGTTTACTAAAGTGTCACTTTGTTGTAATCTGTACAGTAACACCAGACAAATTTCACCGGCAGATAAGTAATCAAAACCTCTCAATAGTTTTCTTGTTTATAGCCACATAAAAAATAGAGGAGACACGTCCATGATAGAAGTTTTATCTCCGATCAAGAGCTTGATGTTTTTACACCTGGGGATCTGCATATGCACTGAATCTGTTATTATCATCATCAAAGTTATATATTTTTTAATATCTGCCTCTTGTGCATTTAATATCTAGGAGCTCTTTACACTGAGTTTTAAAAAGATATCTGTAATACAGATGTCCATAAAGTCTCTTTACAATTAAATTGTTTTATTACAAAAGCAAATGAATAGATAAATCTGTGGGAGCGGGATGTTGCTCAAATGGTAGCGTGTCTGCCTGCAAACCGGTCGGTCGTCGGATCGATCCTTCTCAGTGGACCCATTTGCAGTTTGGGCTATTTTCTGTTCCAACCAGTGTTCCATAACCAATTCATCAAAGGACATGGTATGTGCTGTCCTGTCTGTGGGACAGTGCATATAAAAGATCCCTCTAAATACTTATGTCAGAATGACCATATCATTGATGTCCAAACTTAAAGGTGATGGCGAGTAAAAGAACAAGCAAAGCTCCAGGACTAGATTAAAAGAACAATTTGTTAGCACGTATGATGCATTCCTGACTCATGTTTATGGGCCTTAGATTCAAAAGAAAAGTAAAGCTTCTGTGTGGAGGGCGTACTGGTCGAAATTGTGCCCCTTGTTTCTAGCCTCATGCATACTTTTTAACGTATTTATCTGTCTGGTGTGGTAGTCCTTTGAGGGTACAGTTTGTATCGCTATACAAACTTTTATTGGGAAAACAAATATGTTAAATCATACAAGTAGAATCACCATTGTGCAGTATTATACCACAAATGAAAGGGCAAGATGTAGCTCATATGGTAGCATGTCTGCCAGAGAATTAAAATCTCCACGGCACTGCAGAATGCCACGGGTAATTTCAGGAGTTGTGAGTCTTAACACCTAATAACCATTTAACCAATGTACTAGGGCGTCATTAAACAAACATTCCTTTTTCTATCTGCATCCTGAAAATATTACATTGATATCCTACTTTCTGTTCCAAACAGTAGTCCACAACTGCTTCTTCAAAGGCCATGATACGCACTATCCTGTCTGTTGTATGGTGCATATAAAAGACCCCTTACTGCTTATTGGAAAGTGTAGCCTATGTGGTGGCAGTGGGTTTCCTCTAAATAAATATGTCAGAATGACCATATGATTGACGTCCAATAGCTGAGTAAGATAAAAATCAATGTGCTCTAGAGGCATCGTTAAATAAAACAAACTTTACAACAAAGGAAATTTTCAACTTGCCACTTGGCAAACTAATCCAACTTCACCTTTGCAACAATTAAACTTGAGACCGATTTTCATTTATTCCTCTAGTTGTTTTCGTCTTTTAAAAAAATAAATATATTCTCATTTTCACATCTCACCACTGACCTTGATAAGAACAACCTAATTCCTCTTCTGCTTCATGTTCCACTGATGCTCAAGAGCAGATAACCTTGATATTCAAGGGAAGATAACCCATGTTACACATTCCTGTCTTGTGTGACTAGATTCCTTTGAGCAGATGGCAATGGCCACATGTGTGTCTGATATGAAGATGAATAGATCTTTATATTTTCTTATCGCAAATGCAGACGGTCACCATACAAGGTTTGTACTATGTAAAATATATTAGATACTGACTCAAAACATTAGGAGGCGGTATGGAAGAGAGGGGTGGAGGGGAGGGGTGTAGCCAAAATCTTGCTTATTTGGGAGAAGATTCACCTGAGGTATTTTGGTCGTAGGATCAAATGGACTTGTTCTCTGGGTTTATTCCTAACCCAACCTGTGCACCACAACGAGTATATCAGAAGCGATGGTATGAATGTTTCCATTCCTGTCTGGGGAGGGGGATGTAGCTGAAACGGTAGTGTGTCCGCCTGTGAACCGGTCGGTTGTTGGATCAAGCCTTCTCAGTGGACCCATATGCAGTTTGGGCTATTTTCCATTCCAACTAGTGGTCCACAACTGGTTTATCAAAGGCCATGGTATGTGCTGTCCTGTCTTATAGGAAAGAGTAGCCTACAAATGTATGTGGTGGCAGCGGGTTTCCTCTAAAGACATATGTCAGAATGACCATATGTATATGTATGACTTCCAATAGCCAGGAGCCAAACCCACAAACAAACTTAACTTTACAGAATGACCATATGATCGACGTCCAATAGCCAACGATCAGATAAAGATCAATGTGCTCTAGAGGCGTGGTTAAATAAAACAAACTTTACTTTTTTTCAGGAGCCAAACCCCATGTTCAATGAACATAATTATAATAGTGCCATCATGTAAACTGAATCCTACAAAATATATATTCTCTGTGGTGAGGGTGTGTCCGAGACTACCAGTACAAAAAGTTTTAAGTTTACTTTGAAAAGAAAGAATTGTTTGTTTAACGATACATAACACATTGTTTATTCAGTGGCTGTTTGATGCAAGGGATCTTTTATATGTGCTTATCCACAGACAGGACACTACATACAACAGTGTTTGATAAACCAGTTGTGGACCACTGATCATTGCAAGTGGTATGCACCTACCCATTGAGCCTTGTGAAAAAAAGGAAAGTTTGTTTTAACGATGCCTCTGGAGCACATTGATTTTTATCTTATTATCAAAAATTGCACGTCAATCATATGGTCATTCTGACATTTATTTTGAGGAAACACGCAGCTGCCACATAGGTTACTCTTTTCAGTAAGCAGCAAGGGTCTTTTATATGCACCATTCTACAGACAGGACAGCACATATCACAACCTTTGATGAACCAGTTGTGGACCATTGGTTGGATCTGAAATCAGCCCAAACTGCAATGAGAAGGATCGATCCGATGACCGACAGCTTCACAGGCGGACACACTACCGTTTGCACCTACCCACCGAGCTTTGTGCAGTACTCACTCTGGGTTGGACTCTGTATCAAATGGGCAGTCTGTCTGAAGACTAGAAGATGGATGGATTTCAGATTTTTTGTCTTATCTCGGTGGGCAGACGCCACTGTACAGGCCTTGTGTAGGGTCAGGAGGGGAAGGAAAATAAATGTGTTTTCACATTCCACCATCTTCCAGTGTCGTGTTGTGTGTGATTTGTCTCTTCAAAGGAAACTTATCTGGTGATGTTTTCCTAAATACGCTATCCATCTTGATGAAGAACAGCAGTTAGTGTTTATCAGCGTGATACAGTTTACGTCTTGAACTCTTCACAGTCAAACTGTAACGGAGCCGTCTCAACAGGAACCATAAGATGGCGAAGGAGTGTTTGTTTTGCGACATCCCAGTCTAGTCATGCTGGAACCCTTTATGTTTTAAGAGAAGTTGTGGTTTTAAGGAAAATATGGATATCCCCAACCACTACAATTAAGAAAATGTTCACAGCAAAATAAATGTAGATGCATTATATCCAGTATCTTGACGTGAGATGCTATGTT
>JAULBS010108178.1:0-30642 GCA_032355785.1 Symmetromphalus regularis | reverse complement strand
TAATATTGCCCAATAGAACACATCTAATATTACTCAGTAGAACATATCTAATATTACTCAGCAGAATGTATCTAATAATACTCTGGTGAACATATCTAATATTACTCAGTTGAACATATCTAATATTACTCAGTCGAACATATCTAATATTACTCAGTTGAACATATCTGATATTGCCCAATAGAACACATCTAATATTACTCAGCAGAATGTATCTAATATTACTCAGTTGAACATATCTGATATTGCCCAATAGAACACATCTAATATTACTCAGTTGAACATATCTAATATTGCCCAATAGAACACATCTAATATTACTCAGTAGAACATATCTAATATTACTCAGCAGAATGTATCTAATATTACTCAGTAGAACACATCTAATATTACTCAGTATAATGTATCTAATAACTTACTGTGACCATTTTATATGGGACTATCAGTTACTGTCATGTTATAGATGATTATCATATCAGGCCTGTTAATTCATTTATGGGAGATGCCATTTCCATCTTAAGTAACTCATTTACAAAGTATATTATGTTAACAGTGATAATTATTCAGTTATTGATCATTACGAGGCTAAATGGCAATAATTTCAGAAGTAAATAACTGATATTTAACATGAAACTCACTTCTTGTAAATGATGTTCTAAATTTTAGACCAACCAAATATCAAGTTACATAAAATAACACTTGTGTTCCTCGTCTGCAAATGAAATGATTGTTCTTGCAAAAACAACTTCTTAATGACTTCCCCACAAGCATATGTTCGGTTATTGCAAAGAATGACATATTTCTCTTCCAAATGAACCAATTTTTTAAATGTTAATGTTAACAATCTATTTTAAAGTTATAGTTATTACAAATACAAATTTTTTTTTTTTTTTATTGGTGAATATTAACTTTTTTTATTATTATTTTTTTTTACAAATGTTTTCATATGGCAAGAACTGTAACTCTGGATGAAATTTGTTTAAACAGGCACAGTACGCAATTTTTTGTTAATGAAGATACATGATTGAAAACATAAAGGACATTTTTAGAAACAATTTACAATACAAATATACAGGAATGGTACTACATACAAACTGAATGTTACAAAAAACATACCATGCTAAGACAAAACTCTGTTGTTTAAACTAAACACACTAAAACAAAAATTCCACTGGTAAATTCATTTTAAATATTAATCTAGAACAGGTATCAGATTTGACTTTACAGTGCATTTTATCTAAAATGTTTGTCTTAGACTAAAACAAAAAGATTTCTGATCTACATGTATTAACTTTGACTGTAGGCATTATTTATATTTTATTTTTATCATTAAACGATCGGAATAATCTAATCCTGAAATCAAAATCAGATTGATCTTTGGGTACCAAATCAGGTTTCCGTACTTTAAAAGTTTCTAATCTGACACAGTTTAAACTGGCTTTGATCTGGTTTGCAACCAGACAGAATCCACCGTATTATCAAATTTAAGTTACTTTGTTTGCTCTTAAAGCAAAATAAATTTGAAAAAGCTAGCATCACAATGCACTGAACATTATATTTTCTTTAGGTTAGGCTCAAAACCAGGAGTAAGGAGTCAGTAGGGGTTTAGAACAAGGGATTAGCAGTTATCAGAGGCACTAGCTTCCACAGTTTGGCACTATTTCAATTATATTTATTATTGACTATTAAAATGTTTGATTATCATCACACCCCTTGGCAGGTTTCCCAGTTGTGTTTGTTTGTATGATTATATTAGCCAACATACAACTGAAAGTCATTTATAAAAATCTTATTTGTTGCCTATCAGACACATTAACTCAAATTTGAGGTGATTCTGTCTGTTCCCTAAAGATCAGACCGGCAATACATGTTGCTTGCCGTGATTCATTTTAACAAATCCTCATAGTAAATTGTTTGATTTAGCCAATCACTTAAACTGTTGTTAAATATTCAATGATATTATCACCACAACACTTTATTTGGAATCACTTCAAGACGTTTCTAAGATACAGCATTTTCTAAGCATACTTAACATATTTGTTGAGGTAAGCAAGAAAATCAATCACACAGATAAAACAAGTTTTATCTCTTCGATTACAATCTTTCTGTCTCAATGGCACACTCGGGAATAATTCCTCTCAAAATTGGCAACATTCTAAACCAAAATTTGCCAATTTGATGTCCAATGGAATAAATACAGATAGGATTAATGGGTCTGCTTCCGACTCTAAATAGCACAGCGGATTAATCTCAAGATACTCATGATAAGATTCTCTTTGTATCCACCAGACAATGCATAGTGTGAATACTTGCAGAATAAAATAAAAGTGATTCTTACAAGCACCTAGAGTTCTAAACATATTGGTCTCACAGACAGTAAATTATACAATAGCTGAATGAGATGGTGGGATATTTGTATGTATGTTAATTGAACACAGCCTCAACTATCCCTTGGCAAAACCCTGTCAGCAATAGTTTGAACTTACCACTCTACATTATTGATTTAAATCCAATTACCATCCGACCAATCAGTGGAGAAGAAATGACCCAAGCTTCTGCTTTAGGCTTTCCATTTGTGTGTGTTCACCTCAAAAGCTAATTTCTACACAAATCATTCTGATAAATATTGATTTAACACTGCTACTTCTAAATCCTAAATGAAGGATTTTATTGAAAGTTGACATCTAAACAAATCAGTGTGAAAATGTCTTTAAAAATGTGGGTCAACATGTTTCAGTATAAAGATATGACTGATAGGGTGTCTAAACCAATTTGAAAAAGTTTTTAAAACGTGGGTCAGGACCCAACACACCATTCAATTAGTGCATATTAGGTTTCAAACTTGTCTGCAACTGGTATTCCAAAACACTTAATGTTAGAATATTTGTTGAAAACAAAAACTAAATTCCTGCAAATCAAAAATAATAAGCTGTGTGGACAGTAGTGTTTTTTTCTGTAGACACTGTGTGAACAGTAGTGTTTTTTCTGTAGACAGTAGTGTTTTTTCTGTAGACACTGTGTGGACAGTAGTGTTTTTTCTGTAGACACTGTGTGAACAGTAGTGTTTTTTCTGTAGACACTGTGTGGACAGTAGTGTTTTTTCTGTAGACACTGTGTGAACAGCAGTGTTTTTTCTGTAGACACTGTGTGGACAGTAGTGTTTTTTCTGTAGACACTGTGTGGACAGCAGTTTTTTTTCTGTAGACACTGCGTGAACAGCAGTGTTTTTTCTGTAGACACTGCGTGAACAGTAGTGTTTTTTCTGTAGACACTGTGTGGACAGTAGTGTTTTTTCTGTAGACACTGTGTTCTAAATACCATGACTTACACTCTGTAATTAAATAAATAAAAACAATGAGCTATCATTACTTATACAATATGTATATATACTATCTTCCTAACCTTTAACATCATAAAACGTATGAAAGATGATGATCTTCACTGAGTAAAATCTGATGCAAGACAATAGATTTTTCTTTTTGTGTCAAAGTCTTGATATATACCAGATCAGAAGTTGCTCCCACTCAATACTATTTTTACAAAAAAAAATCTTTTTTCATCTAATCTCATTTTCTTACTGCCAGACATTACATATTATCTTACTGATTCTGAATGGTACAAAAGATTAATGATTTAATATCGACCATGTAATTGTTAACCATCCCTATGTCATTAAGTACACTCTGCCAGGTACAATGCTATTTATTAAAAACCTAGTCTTCATTAGCGTAATTGCTGTTGTATGACATCAATAAGCAGGTGCACTATATTGTATTTTATTGAGATTTCTGTGGAAACGTATCAACTGCTTTGTGAGTATTATCATGCTGTCTATGTAATTATTTCACTTCACTCACTTTCCTTCATTAATCAATCTTGTGAATGTCATCTAGCACAGGTGGGTGTGTCACAATCACGTAATAACTAGGTTAACATATCACACATGATTTTTACTTTGCTGTGTGACAAAGAGAGTATTATCAACAATGGACCCTAAAAAATACATCCCTTGTCAACCATAATGTTTTCCCTGTTATAATTTGGTCACAAATAACTAGAATCTCCCCAAACCCTCACCCACCCCACATTAAAAATCTATAAATATCTTTGGACTCTCCCTTCCAAACTTTCTGCCTCCACCCTCTACATTCAAATTCTTATTCCATTAATCTTAACATGCTTACTTTCAATACTCCTCCACCCCTCCCATTTCAAAATAGCATTAATTATAGATCTTACGGTATTAGCTGTAGGTTAAATAACAAATATACTAAGATGTTGATAAACAAACATTCCAGTTTTAATATAGATTAATGTTGATGACATGATGAAAATGAACCATGGTGACATGCTTTAATAAAAACCAAAACAGAGTTACAAGCAGTTATTACGAACTTAAGTTATAATAAGACTTAAGCCAAGTAAGGGAAAACTTAAGTTTCTATAAGTTTGACTTAAATTCCACCATGAAACTTGAACCACTACATGTTTATCAGTGGTCTTAGATTGATAAGTAATGTTTAGGTGTTTGGGGGAACTTAAGTCAAACTCATAGAAAGTCTCTTTTTTTTATCTGACAATTATAACTTAAATTAAGTTCCTTTTTCAATACTGCTCCAGATTTCCCAAACTATGTTTGTTTAGCTCTAATCATTTGAGCAAATTATATTTTTTTTATTAAATTTAAAATAATTTAACAAGAAATAATATTTGTAAGATATGTAAATTAAACTGATAAGCTTACATTATACAAACAACCGTTACCATTTTCTTTAAAACTTATTTTAAACTTTAAGATTCTTCAACAACACTGAAAACTTTAAAACAGATTCTTATGAGACAGGAATAAAAGGTGCTGTTTTAAAAGGGTGCCAGATTAGACAGTTTTAAAGTGCAATAAACCATCTTTTGATACAGTTTATATATACATTTCTAGATACTGGTTTACACAGAATACTCTACAAATATAAAATAAATTTTCCGTATTTTTTCATATTAATTTGGTGAGGCCATAAATGTTTTTTTTTGGGGTAGGGCTTGGGTGTTGGTGAGGGGGGTGAATGGTAGAAGCAAGATTTCCAAGTTTCTGGATGAGATAAATAGTAATTATTATATGTTTTGACATACAGAAATATCATAAGCTGTTTCCATTGCAATACATCATCTGCATCAATGGGTTTTTATTAACTAGCCCTTTGGGTATAAGATATTTAAAATAATAAGTAAATTTCCAAGAGTAATTTTTCATTTTTTATTTTATCCAGTAAATATCATTAATTCTAATGTTGCCAGTTAATAGATTTTAAAGTAAAAACAGACCAGTTTCTTTCCAAATGCATGTAAATTCTTAATCTGAAACATTTTATTTAAAGTTTGTTCTAAGCAATTGCATGCTTGGTTATCCAGTGTTTTGAAGAACTGTATTAGACAAGGCTTTGTGTGTGACACCATCCGACATAAAAGCATGAAGAAAATCAATGTGCCAATCCATCCAACTCTGGATACACTAACCGAGTTACTTGCATCAAGAGGTTGCTGGCTGGCGCCTCTGCTTACACAAATCTCATTATTTAAATTGTGTTTAGTGTTTGACGTAATGCCTTGGCCCTCTTTTTAACAAATATTCTTTGCATAGCCATTTTTGACAGGTATATGAAAAAAAAGTTTCCCTTGTCTAAGTTTTTATAGAAAATGTATCGACAAACTACAAAACCTGACAGTATGATAACTTTTCATGCCTCTGCAAGTCAGAAGTGCAGTAAAGCGAATTGTTAAACACTAATGTCGTTAGCATGGTGCATTTGCTTTTTCATTAAGAGCCAAAACGAGGGTGCTTACTCGCTATTCATAGAATATTCAGTCACAAAAAAAAAAGACAATTTGTGTCATGCAAAATAAATGATAAAAACCAACAAAAATGACAATAAACTGAAGTCCCACTATAAAACATCACTTAAAAATAAGTTATAAAAAGTGAACATATAAAAATACGAACTAACAATCGTTAATTAAACTGCGGTAAGCAGGGATAAGTAAGGAAACATGAATGCAATGGCACAATAAAGGAAGCTAGGTGTCTACAGTCTCTTCTCACATTCACTAACACTGGACCATATCAGTTGAAGTGCTGTACTTACCTATAATGCCATCTGCAGGGCAAATACAAAACAGTACATTAATTCATGTCAAACAGAACAGTCTGAACAATACACAGTAAACTCTTTTATAACCATATATCTGGTTCCTTGCCAGTCTAGCCTTGATACTAACTTTGTTGATAATGTTAAAAAAATCACAAACATTTAAAAAAAGCACCTCACTATTCTGTTATAAAGAGAATTAACTGTATAACAAAGGGTTTTAAATCAATGGGAAAACATAACTACTGTAACTGACTTTTCGTTTAAGTTAGTATACACATCTCAAGTCTGTTCTGAGAAGACTAACCAGCCTTTTGGGTTTCACGCCCAGGACAACTTGCTTGAACATTTATTTGAAAGAGATACATACAAATTTTCTCTGTAATTCATAATCATCTTAAAAGTTTACTTTAAATGGATATTAACAATGGCTAACTATTGTGTGTTGATGTAGTGTAATGGTCTGGAGATTGAAAATGTCATAATTAAAAGAGGTTTGGCTTAATACCCAATAAACACTTAAGAAAGGACAGAATGAAAACAAATTATGACCTTTCACAGTTTTATTTATTCAAATAACCTTTTTTTTGAGGGCTAGGTAGTTTGTAGAATACATGAAATTGCTATAGACAGAATAAATAAAAGTCAAAGTTGGAAAAAATGTACTGGTTTTCGGAAACCAACATTCTTGATGATCAGGAGATGTTCAAATTGCTTAACATTCCAGTCTACACTAATGTAGGATGAACTGAATTTAATCAACATAAGTCACTTACTGACACCAGCAACATGGGCAAACTAGCATGTTAAAAACAACATCAGTATAACCATATAATTGCTCTACCATCAAGTATAGGTAAAAGTAACAACATACACATAACAGCTCAGAAAATGGTTTAAAATGTAGACATCTGCCACAGAAAAAAAACCAAGGTAATAGAAAAGTTCAAGGAAGATTTGTTGATGCAATTGTGCAAAAACGGACTCCAGTATAGCAACTTATTCTCCTCCAACAAATGAGCTATGACAGATGAGGAAAGTTTTTGTCATTCCTTCATTACACTGGCTAAAAGTATTCCCAACAGTTCGAGAGAAGCTAGAAATAATAAAAATCTATTCTATTGATGTTATATGGTGTCTATTCAATCCTTGGAATCTTTTCCCACAAAACCCCATGGATAGATGGTTCATTAACACAATTTCTGAAGCTGACTACAAAACCAAATACCTGTTGCATAACAAAAACCACACTGTACAGGTTACAAGACTACTGGGTTTTTTTCAGCAACAATATTTTAACTTTTACATATTTGTGCATTATCTTTTCAAATAGTTGATGCTTAATTATATGATGAATATACATTCATCAAAAGTCATTCTAATGTCACAAATCAAATTGCATGTGGGCACTGTTATTGATGTATTTTTCAAATACACATACTTCATGTCTTATCTTGTTTTAGAATAAATAATAGTGAACAAAGGAGGTGTTTTTATTTGGGAACAGAATGGTACTTCCCACCACCCAAACCTTGGTATCCTCAAGGCTTTATCCTCAAGGTTTTATCTTCACGTTTTATCCTTAAGGTTTTATCATCTATCTACCATTCTCAACCATTTTCTAAAGGCTACAGAATTTTTTATTCCCAATTTTGGAGCAAAATTCCAAAGCTAATGTAAAAAATAGAGATACCTAACTTTTTATCTTTTATTGCAAACTTAAACACCTGAATAGATGTATTTATTTGACTAAAATGAAAACCCCTAGACCACAATGTTAAACTGGATTAATGGGACGTGCAATCTGTTAAACCACTGGAAAGTTTAGTTTTTTAACAACATTACTGTATTACATTTTATTTATTGATCATCAGCTATTGGATGTCGAACATTTGGTAATTTTGACACATAGTCATTGTTAGCAAACCTCCAATGGGTTTTGAACCACTGTCTTCAAGCTGAGAATTCCATGTCCTACCACTGAGCTGTGCGTACCAACTGTTGGAATGATGAAACTCAGTTTACTAGCAGTTTACAGATACAGCCACGAGATTATAACTGGCTAAACATTAATGACAAACAATTATACGACATGCTCTGAGATGAAGACAGGAAGACATTGGAATCAAGGACATGACTAAGACATGTTAGTGTCATGTTCACACTAGTTGTATTGTGCAGACAGTAACTGATGACAGTGGAGAAATAAGTAACACATCATGTGCAAGGAATGCATGATAGATATCACCAGTCACTGCTAGTCCTTCAGGACCACAGATTGATGGTGCTCATGTGGTCTCTTTTACAGTGCTCTCACTGTAGCTTTAACCAAGTCATCATGAGGGACATTAGGCAAGATTTAAACTCATTGTAGCTTTAAATCCAAGGAATCACGATTATCCATGGGCAAGATTCAAATTCACTGCAGCTTTAAACCAAGTGATCATGAGGAACCATGGGCAAGATTTAAACTCACTGCAGCTTTAAAACCAAGTGATCATAATGAACCATGGGCAAGAGTTAAACAAGTATTTTTTAAATAACTCCCAATGTTTTATTATTTTATTTTCTGATTATCAAATAGTCATTTATTATCTACATGGATGTTCTTAAATATTGTGGAAGGTTTACTGCTAAAATTTCTTAGTCCAAAAATATATTGTAACTTGGACTGTAATCATCCACTTTAAAAAATGTGATCTTGTTTTTGAAAACCTTGTATCATTATTATTTTGAACATAAATCATGAGTGCCAATGATTTGACTACATACCTCTTAGTCTCTGCCTTGAGCAGAGCTACAGTCTTCAATAAGAGTTTTACAGTAGAATCAATAAAAACTAATTATATAATTATTCTTGAAAAAAGACTTAGAAAACTAAAAGTTTTTGAATTTATTACACTGCCATCAACCGCCTGATAACCCCTGATAAAAGACTTTAATGAATAAAAAAATTAAGAGTTTATGAGACTAGAATCAACATGGGTTAACAACTCTGGATAAAATACTTTTAAAAAGAATTAAGTGTTTATGAGAATACTATGAAGACAGGTTAACAACTCTAGATAAAAGACATTTAAAAAACAATTAGGAATTTATAAGTCTGGTATCAACATAGGTTAACAACTCTAGATAAAAGACTTTTAAAAATAATTAAGAATTTATAAGTCTGGTATCAAAATAGGTTAACAACACTGGATAAAAGATATTTAAAAAAAGACTGCAAAAATGAACAGTTTGTGACACTGTTATCAATACAGATTAGCAACTCATAAAGTTTTTCTTTTTAATATTGCATAAATCTAGATTTTATTACTTCTGCATCAACATATGCCACAGTATTGATAAAATACCTTTAAGAGAGTTAAAAATAAAGGTATCCTCTGAGGACCAGTTGATGCGGTTCCTTGCCATGATGATCACGGTTCCCTGCCATGATGATCACGGTTCCCTGTCATGATGAACACGTACACATGGCGAACACTGAACGGATGAGTAAAACTGATAACAGGTAATAAATCAGTAAACAGTTTCTAATTTGGGATGAGCTAAGTGAATTTCTCCTCCCAAGTTGCCTGCTTTATGCTAGTTGACAGCTCTTCTCCCTGTTTCCGCATTTCAATCAGTCTTCAGAGACCCGTAAGAGAAAATCTATTTGCATTCTGTTAAATTTAAATGCTCCATTCCAAACATTACTTATCTCAAGCAATTACAGAATACTGCTAAAATATCACTCTGCTGGTGTTAAAGCAAACGTTTGTTTGCCATCCAATTTCACTTTTAACTTTGATAACCAAGTAGCAAATGTTTTCTATCCATCCAGAAGTGCTGATAACACAAATACCGACTAAAATTAAATGTACATAAAGAGAGCATTTTGTAAAAAATTTAAAGATGCTTTAAAACATGATTAATGTTTGATAGTAAAAAAAAGCAGTTTTATTTCTGAAATTTGACTTGATGCCCATTTAACAAAGATTTAACAGGGAGGTTGTTTCCTTTAAAAATACCATAGCAGCAGTTACTTATATTTTGTACTAGGGATAGGGGAGAGATTCATTAAATAATCATAAAATCATATAAAACCTTTAGAAATATCAAGTTACAATAGAATAATAAAATATTAATACTATGTATATTTTAATCAAATAAATCTATTAGGTGTTTATATAATGAAAGATAACAACTTGGGAGTTACATTCAGATTGGTAATTTTTTACTTCAAAATAGGGAATAAAAAAATTGCACAGCCTTTAGAAAATGGCAGGGAATGCTGCTGAATATTGGAGTATAGCAACATAAAATTATGTGGTAAAACTGCTAAGATAAAAAAAGAAAACAAAAAATGAAGAACAGAAGGCAGAGCAAGACAGTCCAGTGGATTTAAAGGCAAATCATTAAGGGGCAGCACTCATGAATCACTTTCTAAACAGTAATAACACCAGGTGTTCAAAAACAGCTGAGTATATTCTACCCAGTTTGTAGTACTGATCATAAGGATAGCCCTAATTTGTCAAGTCTTTTTTTTTTAAACCCAAATGGGGATTTGGACAAAAATTTAATTCCTACTTAAGTTAACTTGACATACATACAGTTACATTATAAGTAAGTTAAGTAATTAATGATGTTGATCGGAAACGCGTTGCAGTTGAGAGCTCTAAGACAGGGAGAAGTGGTGAGTGTTTGATGTTGACATGATTGGATTATTTAGTTTAAGCTGTGTGCATGTTTTTCAAGGTCTATTACATCTACATGACCGTGACACAGAACCTGTCACATGCCGTCAGGATAAGCAACACAGAACCTGTCACATGCCGTCAGGAGAAGCGGTCTCTCTGACAGGCTCAGCATCAGCTACACAATCTGCTGGGTCAGGTTACTGACAAGCAAACCATTTGGCTTGGTCGTAATTACATAATGTTCACTTTGTCACATATATTCTTATCAAAAGATAGTATGGTTTAGTGCAAGATATCATTTTTTTTTACCTTATTTGTCTTTATTGTGTAGCAAACAATTTTTAAAAGCTTTATCTGCTGTTTAAAAGCAACACTCATCTTGTTAAGTAACCAAATAAGGAATAGGCTCATTTTTTTAAAATATTAGTTATAAAATGTAATATTTGGCTAATACATTTGTATTTAAATTAGCCATTTTTTAAATTATGTTGGAGAAAAAACTTCAGTTTTGGAAAACTGACCAAAACAATCATTTTGAAGGTAAGCTGTTAAAACCCACATAAGATTTGACATTTCCACTATGGCAGACAGTATTTGTGCCAGTGAGCGAACTAATGATATTATAGTTACTGCAGCCTCCCAGACTTTACTTATAATGTATTAACTGGATTGCATGACTAGCTGAATACCCAGGGCAATTGGTCAATCCAGGAATGAATTCACTGTTAGAATTCTACATCACGTCTATCTGCTAGTGGAGGTCCTCAGTGAACGCCAATCTCAATCTTTGTTTAAACTCTTTACCTGTATTCTTTCTATGAATACACATGCATGTTATTATACTAATCACTGTACATATTGATATACATACTTTAAATCAGTCTGACCTCAGTGTTTTAATTCCCTAACCACCCTTGATGACTCACAAGCCAGAACCCAGATCATCTTTATTTGTTTTTTTTACAGTGTGCATGATCATCCATGTCAAACACAAAGATACTGGTAGCAATAAAATCCACCCAGCTCTCTATGCAATTTATATTATAAACTCCATTTCTTTGTAGATAGTAATCAACATCTGAGTATTAAAAATCAATAATAAAAGTATTCCATAACTGGTTTAAAAGACATTTCTACATATTCAACCATCATAGGTTACACAATATTACAAACAAGATTCAAAATGATTTTTAAATTCCTTTTTTTTCTTATTCCTTTGCTTTTCTCCTGTCTGTGGTGTGGTGCATATAAATATTCCTTGCTGCTTATCGGAAAGAGTAGCCTATGTGGCGGCAGTGGGTTACCTCTAAAATATGTCAGAATGACCATATGATTGACGTCCAATAGCCAATGATAAGATAAAAATCAATGAGCTCTTTACTTTTTTCCTTTGCTTTTCAATGAGTCAACAACTGCAAAATACTTTTGCTTATTCATTTTAATCAATATGGGTTATGGTAAAATAGATATTTATTTTATTATCCACATCATCCAGGACATAAGAGTCAACAATATTAAACCCTGTTTTTATCTGACAGCAAATCCATGAACCAAAGCCACACTAATACCTATAATACCGAGTCTGGACTTCAGAGAGTTGCTGAATGTTAGCAGTAGATAATAGCGTTTACCCAATCCCGTTTATCACAAAACAAAGTACTGCATCTCAACATCTAAATAAATTACAAATCTGCCCACTACATGTGACAAGGAGAGCAGAGAATAGAGACTATCACATCAAAGGCTTACACGCAGAACTCACTGATTATGATGTGATAACAGGCCCCTGGTGCAAGATCAAATTGGATGATGCAAATACACACAAAATCAGATCCATTTTCTGTGAATATGACTCAGTTTTTTTTTTCTTCCAACAAACACATTAACTGCAGGATCAGATCTGCACAGAATAATCCCATATTTTAAAGCCAGGGTGGTTTTTTCCCCCCAAGCTCATCTATATCAATTCCGCCTCATGCATTCCTCAACACTACTTCACAGACTCATTTTTAAATAACAGAGGGAAGAATTTTTTTTTTTAAACTCATCAAATTTTGTTGTATTTTGAGGCAAAGAATGTTAACTTAATGGTTCAGCAATCATCATAATATTGTTATCAATATTTTTGGTTGTCATATCAGCCAAGTTGAACACTGGACAATATAACAAACGCTTTGTCATGTAAAAGAGAATGTCATTAATTGGATTTCTCAAAATTCATCTTGCTTCTCTTCCAACCAGTTGCATTCAGCATTAGAAAATTAAACTAAAAAAAAACAGTTATCTCACGAACCCTTTCTAAAAGACAAGTTAAAGTATGCAAATATTTGTACAACTGATCATCAGGGTAACGGCTCAATGACAAGCAAGGAAATTCTCAATTATCTGGTGTTTGGTATAAAATGAGATAAAAGGAATGCAAAGTTCAAGACAACAGAAATTCTTGATAGATCTGGCATTCTGACAACAATTACTGGTATTCTGGTGATAAGTGGGAAAGCAAGAATTTCATTGAGTACCTCGAGATGCTCTCCAAAGTCTATAGTGATTGCTGGAATGTGGTGGATTGTATTAATCATTAGATGCACACCACTGGATAAACTATCAAAGCAAGCACAAATACTGCTATACAAGATGACCATAAAAATAAATATGTGGAAATATAACAGAGCTAGAAAGAAGTGCAGGATAATCACAGCCATTACCATGACAAATGGTTGTTGGGCTCAAGGAGACTGATGGAGACTTGTATCCCCAGCTGAATGAGCTGGCTATTTGCAGAATAAGTGTTCTCGTAGCCACATAATGACATACGAACTGACTGCAATGCATGCCAGGCCATCATGAACCCTTGTCACACTGGATCTGCAGTTTACAGCAGATCTTATCAAAGCATGTAGAACTAGAATATAACTGCCATGCAATTATCATGGCCATAAACCAGGCCAAATGCCATTAGTACTAGGAAAATAACTTTGAACTAGAAAGGGCTGTTAGGTGAAACATGACTTGACTGAAGCAATAAACTCTATTTCCAGATAGGTGGAATAATTAATATTATGTGTGCACTGATCAACCAATAGTTGATAGTAACATTACTACTAGGGAAGTAAAATATGGAAAAGGAAGGGCTGTTAGGCACATAAATCAAAACTTGAGTAATAAACTCATATAATGTATTTTCAGATAGATAGAATAATTAATATCATGTGTGCACTGATGAACATGATCATCTTGCATATAGCAGTTAAATTCTGAACTCATCATCAGTACTAACTACATGATGTGGTCCGAACTCATTACTACTAAACTGGTCTCTCCTTCAACAGCCAGCAACCTTCAAACATAACCATATGATGAGAGCCATTGACTAATGGCTATAGGAACCTGTAAGCATTTGTAATTTCAGCAATTATTTACAAAGTAATCAATGGACTGCCATAAGAAGTAGTTTTTACAAGCCATCCAGGTGATTTACAACATTACTGAGACTGAGTGGAGCTGTTCTTATTGCAGTGTGTCTGGGTGTACAAGTGGTTGGAGCCAGTATGAAACCCTGCAAACACTGGAACAGCAATACCTGTAACAGTTGTCTGGCAACATCCTGGCAACCTCGAACAAGGCTGTCAATGACACAGTTAAGTAGCAGTACAGTTAATGAAAACTCTGGCTGGACAAGATTAGTATGAGACTAGTACCTACTTAAAGTGGAACAATGCCAGTTTGAAGTGGCAGCTCTAGGAGTGATAAATCATACACGGTGGTTTCTGCTGCTACATCACAAGTAAACCACTGGTACTCAAAACAATAGGTTCGTGAGTTGCATTTTTGCAAATTTTACTTTCAACAAACATCATGACCAATAAGCATGAAACCATTGTACTGCTATTTATCTTCATCAATCCACCAGTTAAAATTAGAACAATATTTATTCAAGCTATCCAGCTTTAAATTCATCTATATGGGTTATGTTATCATCTTTGTTTTAAGAAATATCGTGAGTGCAAAACATCACAAATTTTCCTCTAATTTCTGGGACTCTGCCTCATGTAAAGATATGAATTTGTAGCATGCTTTTGTGATATATTCCAGGTAGCCTTTTAGTTTACACAAATATGAAACTTAAACCTCTACAGACAGTATTGTGAGAAATGCTATCATACCCTACACACACATACAACTTAAATTTTTCAAGACTGTTGAGTATTGTTGAGAAAAGCTACCCTACACAAACATGGAACTTTTAACTTCTCAAGACAGATGAATATTGTGAGAAAAGCTACCCTACACAAACATGGAACTTAAACTTCTCAAGACAGATGAGTATTGTGAGAAAAGCTACCCTACACAAACATGGAACTTTAACTTCTCAAGACAGATGAGTATTGTGAGAAAAGCAATATTATTAAGAAAGGATTTGAATAATAACATTGAAGGTCAGCAGCAGCTTCTGACTGCATAATTTAATGCTTCAATTAACAGTGGAAAACAATCGCAAAGAATGCAATACAAATTAATGAAGTGACATCCGGCAATCTAAAAGCATACATCAGAACAAAATCACTAATGTCGGTAAATCAGTAACTAATACTTATCATCAGTGACTGAACAAATCAACCATCTGCAAGTGATGACCATAATAACGCAGAACTGATTTCACTGTCACTGACACTGTCTTTATTTTGACAACCAATACTCTTTGATAAAGGCATATACAAAACCGTTTTATAAAAATCTCAATAATCTTTTTTAACTAAACATTGTTTCAATAATAAGCTCTTTTTATAAACATGGTCTCCATAACAAGCTCTTTTTATAAATATTGTCCTCATAAGCTCTTTTTTGTATAAATACTGTCCTAATAAGCTTTTTTCATAAATGTTGTCCGAACAATAAACTCTTTTATAAATAGTCTATAATAAATACCTTTTATGAACAATGTCTCCATATTTCTTTTCATCACTTTTTACAAAACCTGTTAATCATGCAGTCATGATTACATAAATATTAGTTTTATGAATATCCAAACAGTATGTCTTACTGATGATATATCAGCTGTTTGATCTTTTGTGAACAGGAATATTAACCAGCCTGGAGGTGATTGTTTAAAAGTGAAAGGCTTCAATATCTTCAGTATACAAAGGATAAAAGAAATCTTAAAAATGTTTTGTCCTTAGATGTTTATTACAAATGACAATAGATGTCTACTAGAAACAGTCAATGGACTACAACTTAATCCTTTCAAAAGTCTTTCTAATTTTCCTAATACATGTATGGTTAAACCTGTCTTAAGCAGCCTCCCACTGGATAAACAAAGTTTGACTGTACATACAATCTATGTTTAGGAAGTATTTTCCATATCTTAACCATTCTGATGACCAACATTCACATTTCAAAGAAAATTAGGCCAACAGAGAATGAATGGCAAAGATTTGATACTACCAAACATATAACTGGCTAAATCCCTACCAACAAACCAATCAAAAGTTCCTTTTCAAAATCTAGGCATGAAGTGAAAAATAAGACATACTATTTTCCACACAAACAATTTCAAATACATAGTAACTGTTAATGACTACATCTAGTCGTCAATCAAGAAATTTCATTATGGATATCATAATGAAATTTCTTGACTGACGACTAGATGTATTATAAAAATTTAGATTTTCAAAAACTGAACTTTATTTACCTTTCATTTGAAAGAAGTTCATGGTCTGTACTGCTTGAATGACTGGTGAATTATCGAGCGTCAACTCAAACTCGGGTGATACACGAGGCGCCAACTCCATCTCCTTGTAGAAGTTAGCCTGGGCGTGTGACACTCTTTCTATCAAACCACTCGACACCTGTAAAATAACCAAAACAAAAATATAATCTTTAAATTTAGATTCAATTAAATCTAAATGACATAATTGTTATCATTATCAAAACCATATCTCTGGACAAGGCAGAAACTAAAGGGAATTACAGAATGATATTTGTGTGTTTATGCTCAAAGGTTACCAATGGTACAGACTGATACCATGTGTTCTCCAAATGTAAGCATAACCTACCCTTCCAGTGACACCTTGATTGTATGGTTGTTTAACAACACACCTCCCCAGCATATAAAAATAAATATTGGCCATTGGGGGTCATTATAAGTGGCACCAGTAATAAGCACAACCTTTAACACTTTTGTGCACTTATAATAAACATTGAATAAACAGTGATTAAGATTAAATGGGTTAATGTCTAAATTTTGTGATGCTCCAGTAAAATGTATAATTTTTCCCACAATCTTCCACTTAAAAAAATATAGCTTGGCACAGCAAATTATGGTATTTAACTTTAGTGGATACCGACCAGTCAATTTTGATCGTTTCATTAGCAGTTTTTGGTTACCTCAGATACATCTCATGTTTAATGGACATTAGACAGAAAATGGTGTTTAAAAATTTAATATCCACTACTTAAGGTTGATTTCTTTAAGCATTATAAAATGTCAAGAGTAGTTTTTTTCCAAATCTTTGGGTTTTTTTATTTTATTATTGATTGATCATCTTCACTGAACTCTTATATAAAAATGGAATTCATCTAACCTAGCAATTATTTTAACACCAGATTAATTTACCTTTGGGTTAGATAGTTCAATATTCAAATATTAAAAAAAACTATTACATTTTTCTACAAGTTTGAGAAAATTGTCACAGAAACGCTCTGTACCAAGTTTCAGAATGATGCAATTAAAACTTGGAAATAAAGACTTAATGAAAGTTGATGGATGGTTGACAAATTGGTATAAAAAAATCTCATTTGAAAATGTCATAAAGCAACAAAGCAAGAAATTGTATGAATGTCCAGAAGAAAATAGTTTAGACATAATCTACTGTTATCCTTTGAGGCCTCAATGTTCATAGCCTTATAAGCTTCACAGAAATACAAAGAACCAGCTGTATGATCTTCAATGTCCAAAGTGAACAAAAACTGACCTTTCAGTATCTGTCATTTATCTTTGGCAAATCATAAACAAAGGTTTTGACACTGACATGCTTTCATCTTTTTTATCCTCTATTTTTGCCTAAAAATTAAATTCTATTTCTTTCTTTAGAAATTGGTTTCCTATTTCCTGAATCCCCATAGCACAACACATATACACTGAATGATGTGCAGAAAGCATCCATGGTGAAAATTAAAATGAGAGTCCGAATATCAAAGCAATCCTGGTCATCATATTTAATAATGTAATCCCCGAACCAATAGATGAAACAATAGCTTATTGGCCATGAGCATTAAAAAAGAAAGCATTCAGATATTAAGTTTGCACATGGCTTATGCTGGAAAAGATGCGTCCAACTGATGATCTTGCAAGTTTAATGAAAAAATACACCACATCGCAGGATGATTGAGGAAATATTGTCTGTAAACGGCCCGCCATGTTTACTTAGTCTCATATGATGGAGTCACTATTGTTGTAGCATGAGACCATAATGTTCATGTGCTCTAATGCTTCTTTACAAGTCACCAGGGATATGAGAGAAAATCCATTAACTGTGAAACAAGAGCCCCACGTATGTTGACTTACAGCTGAAGGGTTCCAGTATTTTCATTCAATACTTTATTTTGTCTTCAAAAACTAATGTGCTTGTCACAAAAAAATAATAATAAATGTGGTGTGGGTTTTTTGTTTAGAAAATAATTTTTAGAGCGAGATTATTTACATATTTTGTTACAAAGAAAATGAGCTTGCTTCTTAAAAGAATGGTTTATTAATATAAAATATGAATATCAGGGATTAATCAAGGTATAACTTGGGTTCCTTTTTCACAAAATAGAGAGAAATAATCAACAGATTAAATTGTAGAAAAGTTTAGATATTTGATATAAAAATTAAAATTGGGAAATGTGTTTTTTTTATCAGAATTTTGAAAAAGCTTTTAAAACATTGTGAATTTAGTGTGAAAATTAAACTATTTTTTTACACGTCACTTCTTTTATTTTCAATTTATATGAGAATTTAATCTGAAAAGAAAGATATCTAGAGACTTTAAATTTAACGGCATTCTCAGGTGGAAGACAAACTAAACTACTATCTACTGTTATCACATTTTAACCTATTTATTCTTTGTGACTACCATGAATCACTCAGCAAGATATTTTCTATTCACCCTGGTCTTCAACTCTTACTACTTTGCCGTACACTTTATTTTAAATTGAAAAATGCATTCGTTACAAAAATAGGCTTAACAAATGTTCACGTTTATCAATAATATAAATTACATTTCAAATAAAATATTATGCTTTAAACAAACCTATTAAAAAAATCTTTATCACTGTTTAATATAGATGAGCATTTTTCATCCAACAGTGAAAGGCATGCCTGGCAGGTAAGTAAATCAAGTAATCAACGCACTCTTGTCGTGATTTATTTCTCAAACTTCAAAGTCACATTTTGAGTTATCTTCTTAATTATGTAAACATCCCAGAAAGATGCATATACATTCAAGACATGCCTCTGTGTAAAGAAAGTGATGGTAAACATAATGTATCCTGCATTGTTTGGCATTCAGCTGGTGTAGTGTAGTAAAATCTTGGTAGAGAAACAAAGTACAGAAACATTCTGCTTTTAACACAGTAATGGAAAATCTGTGTTTAAAACTGTATGTTTCTCAGGTCTATAAGCAAAAACAAATCTAGTTTTGAAAGATTTTATAATGGTCCCAGTTTGATAAATTACTTCTCTATCTGTTTGGTAGACCATTAGCTCATTGTGCCTTGGTCAGAGAAATGATGACTGTGTCAGAATTATCAACCATTCAAAAGCCAGTGATTAATAAATCAAAATGTGCTCTAGTGGTATTTTTTAAGAAAACAACAAAATGTTCTCTACCACATCAAAATTAATCCTTTCTGTGACCACATGGAATTTGTTATTTATTATTTAGTATATGTTTACAAAGATATTTATAAATATATTCAAACATAAAGAAAGCTTTATACATGTAATTATAACCTTGAACAAATATTTTTACATTTAATACATCTGTGCATCATAAGTGACCAGTGTAAAGAAAATGATGTTTTCTTTCAAAACTGGACAAAATAAAAGCCCTTGTTTGATATGTGAAATAATACGAAACTTGGAAGTTTTAAATACATGGCAAATATTTAAGATTATCTTTTATTTGACATTTAACTGATTAGTTCACATTCAAGGATAAATAGTCATTAAAGAAATACAAGTGCCACAAATATTTGGTAAAGTCGTAAGTCAATAAACTAGTGACGTGGAAACACTCCACAATGGAATGGAATTATTTCTTTCATTACTGTTATCAAAGTACTCAACTTTGCATAATCACTCCGGCAGCATTAGCCTGAATTAACATTGTACCAATAACGAAATGTTTGGACAAGAAAGGTCAATGTAATTTTAAGATAAGAGGAAAGTTATGAGATAAAATCACATCAAATCAGATTATTTGTAATATGTATTAAAGCTGACATCTGTTGGTATAATTTCATAATACCACAAAAGGTTTTGTCATCATGCCCCATGATGAACTTTTATATTTGCTATTGTCCCCTGATTTATCCTTATCCAAAGACATTCCAGGGCAACAACAGTCCCCTTAAAAAATGTTGACACATTGTGTTCTATAATCAACCGTATGGTAACAGGAAAACATGGTCTACAGAAGAAACTTGCCATACTATCATTATTTCTTTATTGGTAGCAAGGCATCTTCTGTTTTCAATTTTTTTAAAGCACATGCCACAGCCTTTGATATACTTCAGAAGACCCATTTGGGTTATTTCTTTTTTGAACCAGTGTTTCCTAACTGGTATAACAGAAAACCTGCTACGTGCTGTCCTGTCTGTGGGAAAGTGGATAGAGGACATCTCTTGCTGCTAACTGGAAAGAGTAGCCTATGTGAGAGTAGTGAGTTTTCTCTGATAATCAAGAGTGACAAAGATTATATTTATTTGATTCCTAACAACCACTGAAAAAGCAATGTTATCATTAAATAATCCTTCCCTTTAATGAATCAGTTGTGGACAACTTCCAGGAATAGGAAATGGTCCGATGGGTCCACTGATGCTAATTGATCAGATGGCTTGTTGCACTTCCAATGTAAATAACTCAATAACAATATGAGCTGAGGAGTAATAGAGAATTATCTGAATGTTTTCCCTTGCATTCTGATAAAACATGTGTACATCTATCTTAAACATGGCCAGTGTGGTGATTTACAAGCCATGATTGCCACACAAACTCCAAACATTTCTGACACGATCATTTCATGTAGAAAGCTGCAATATCAGTCAAAGCTACTTAGTGGATGTTCAATGCTATTTTCATTAGGATATATGTGCAAGCCGCCGCCAGAATATCCTCGACTTCATCTGCCAGTTTGATTAATGACATCGGAAAGCATCTGACCTTCTTGCAGGAAACATAGCTAGGAAGAGCTGAAAACACTTTATTAGCATGAGAAAGACAAATCACTATTGATCTGGTCTTATTACAAGAAAGTGTGGGACCGTATCACTGGGAACATACCATTCTAACACAGTGTATTGCTTATTCAATACACCATTCTAACACAGTGTATTGCTTATTCAAAACACCATTCTAACACAGTGTATTGCTTATTCAATACACCATTCTAACACAGTGTATTGCTTATTCAATACACCATTCTAACACTGTGTATTGATTATTCAATACACCATTCTAACACATTTTTAATCTCTGTATCAGCTCCAACCCAGAGTGAGTGCTCCGCAAGGCTCATTGGGAAGGTGTACAGTGCTTGTACTGACCAGTGGTCCACAACTGGTTTATCAAAGACCTTGGTATGTGCTATCTGGTCTATGGGAAAACACATATAAAATATCCCTTGCTGCTAATCGGAAAGAGTATCCTATGTGGCAGTATTGGGTTTCCTCTAAAGACCATCAGTTACAAAACACCATGATGTCTGACACCTAATAGCTGATATATAAACAATATGCTGGGTGTCATTAAACAAAAAATCCTTTCCTGAATACAAGCACACAGACATGTGGATGTTTTGGTTAAACTGTAAATGAAACAATCAAAACACAAACCAATTGCTATACAATTTACAACTCTCCAAGGTCTGGTAATTGAATTAAGACGGATCTAATCACACTACTTACTGCTTTGGGAAAAAATTACATTTCCACAACACCCCATTACCCCGAGTTTGATCCAATAAAAAGAAAGCAATCAATATACTATTAACAAAATCTATTATCTACATTTCCTTCTCGACAACCAGGAAATTAAATTCCACTCTAGAATACATGCTAAAGTAAGCCAACACTGAGAAAAGAATCTGTCGTTAAAAAAAAGAATTAAAAAAAACACAAATATTTTTATAAGACATTTTCACTAATTAATTTATTAACCCATATTGTGTTCTGTTTACACATATCTGTTTTCCACTTTGTTCCAACAGCAAATATTGGTGCAAAGAAAAAAAATCTGTCTGTAAAAAATAAATATTTTTGCAAGCCAGTAATTAATTTATTAACCAACCAGTATTGTATTCTGTTTACTTAAATCTGTTTCTACCTTCTCCTACAGACAATATCAGTGGAAAGAAGGAATCTGATGGTAAAAAAATAAATATTTTCACAAGTCACTTTCAGTAATGAATTTATTAACCTATATTGTGTTTTGTTTACTCTAATCTGCTCTCTACCTGGTTGTAACAGCAAATATCGGTACAAGGAATTCTGGTGGTGATATTCTAGTCAGGCTACTGCTGTCAGTATACCAGGCCACTGCTGTCAGTATATCGCGGCAGACGGCAGTGGCAGGTCTACAAGAGGTCATTAACGGCATGTAGGAACTACATCAAAGACAAAACATCAATATATTTGTTTTCTTTATTGGTCAGCCGAAAGCGTCACTAATTCCAAGCTTTTTATTGCTAGGTCTTGCCCAATTACCTCCCATTAATGGCTAAAGAATCTCTTTCTGAGTGCTGCTGTTATTTCCTTCCCTTCACATTCACTACAACTGATATTTCTTCTCCATCACAGATAATTGGGTACTATTTTGTCTCACTTTGCATTATGTTTAGGAACTTTATTGATAAACAAATTCTGTGTTTCAACATCTTTTTCTTCAAAAAAGGTAATTGAAAAGGTGTTTTACAAAGCTTGTCCATGCAAAATATAAGTAAATATAGGTAAATGGAGCTAAATAAGTTGTATAACTGATATACTATGTAAGGTTACTTTTTCTTTCTCTTCTGTTTTGTTTAATAACACCATTAGAGCAAATTGATTTATTAATCATCAGCTATTGGATGTCAAACATTTGCTAATTTTGACATGTTATTAAGTGTGAGCTAACCTCTGACAAGTTTTAAACCAACACTAAGTCACATGCAAAACATTTATCCAAATACCTAAAGTTATTTTTATCATTAACATAATCCAATAGTTATCTCAAAACAGACAGTTTATTTGATTATCTTTGTTTATCCACATTCTGGATTTAAGAGAGTTCTCTAGAACACCTCTTTAATGAGCACTAGTTTGCTTCTCTTTGCATTTATTGCAACAGCTATTTGATTAGGAAGCCTCTTCTGTGGTCCTGCATTGTTTTTCTCCACCACAAACAACAGAGCACCACAAATAATTGAGTCAATTTTATCTTGCTGATCCAGCAGATTAAGAGTTCATTCAGGTGAGTGCTTCGACCTGCAGGACAAGGTGTCTACCGTTGTTTAAAATCAATTGCCCAGGGATGTTATCAACGTTCTCATTCAGCCATGCACATCAGACAATTTTGTCCAGATCACTCATCCAAGAAACAAACATAGGCTGATGAATTTTCCACTACTAACGGCTGGAAGCTTGAGCACAATACAAACCATGAGCATTACTAACACACAAAGGGTAGGCCCTAAAATTTAGCTACAGCATGGTGTGTCAGTCAAACAAGGGTTGATGAACTTCCATAGAGACCAGTTGTTTTTTCCTACACTGGCAGGTAGAGGATGTTTATCTACATAGTGGTGATACAAGTCTTGTAAGGCCATTACTTTTTGATCATAAACACTAGATAAAACAGATGTTGATCATAATGTTGACAGGTAATGATAACACAACAAATCTTCAGATCTTTGTAGCTATATGATATCAAACTGACAAATGTACAGAATCAAAAGCATTTTCATTCAACTCCTTTCATTATTTGCAAATGGTAGGCCTATTAGTATTATTTCAATTACTCAAAAATGAGTAATAAAACCAAATGGATTTGAAAATACAGTTTGTAATAGCCAGTGCTTGGCATGTAGGTGAACTGGGATTTGCTAAAATCAAGCAGACTACAGGACATGAGTATAATACTTCCCAACTATTTATCTGTTTTATCTATAACATATATTGTAGATCTCACTAGATAGGTATGGGCTTCTCTAAATGTGTGAATGGCAAGTTCTGGTGGCACTTTAATTATTCACTCCAAAATTGTGCAATGTATAACTGAAGCATAGTTTGTTATTACAGAAAGTTATGGTCAGCCATTTTGAAAACTACATTCTACATACCATTATTATATTTGTTATATCCATTACATAAACATGTGTGACATAATTCAGTGTAACTGCAATTTTGTTTTGAAGATTTAGTATGTTTGTTATCATTGTTGCAATGTCTTTTTATCATACCGTCAGTCATCGATTGTTTAAACATTTGCCAAAGTCTCATTCCACACAGATGTGTGCACCCAGAGGTATGGAAGAGATGATAACATGGAATACATGGATACAAGATGACTCGGTGCAGTGTACACCTGTGTACTCACTCTACCTGCATATGCCACACATTAGAGATGAAAAACATGATTTTAAGGGCACTGCTCCTAGTTTTTATTCACTGAACAGCAAAAGAAATGCAAATGTTTGTTCAGATCCAGTTTAATCAAATAAGATGAAAAATTCATAAAACTCATGCTGCGCATACTTTACATTTCTCTGCACATGCCTCCAGTAAGCAAAACAGCCAATGTCAAAATATGGTTAACCTTTATTAAATAAAAAATTGCAAATTAAATTTGCATTTCTTTTGCTGTTCGGTATATATTGTTACAATTTGTTGTAGTCATTACTAGTGTAAAACAAGAGAAAATTTTGCTATCAGTCATCAGTTTGCACCAAACAAGTAATAACTGTATTTTATATGATTTAAAACCAAAACAACAGAATTACTAGTAAACTTCCAGATTATGCATCTGTTCTCTAAGAAATAAATGTATAACAAGACATTCTTTTAAATAAACAGAAACTAAATTTAACACTCAAATCCTTATTAATTATTGCATAAAGGACAAAGAATTTGGAAGAAAAGTAACCCATAATAGCCAATATTAAAATGTTGTGCTGCAGGATCGTTAAACACTCAACCATTGAATCTTAAGTGTAAATAATTCTAATTGGTCATGCAACTTACAATTTACTAATTATCTAAGAATATTAATTTTGATATGTGAATATGTTTCTGGTTGTTCTAATAGCGAAAAATGCATTTTACATAAAACTGCAAAGACACATGCATAAATGTTGGGTCTGTGTCTTTAATGTACAAGAGCGGAATCTAACTCAAATGGTAGCATGTCCACCTATTAAGCTGTCGGTTGTCGGATCGATCTTTCTCAGATGGCCTATTTGCACTTTGGGCTATTTTCCATTCCAACGAGTGTTCCACAACTGGTTTATCAACGGCCATGGTATGTGCTGTCCTATCTGTGGGACAGTGCATTTAAAAGATCCCTTGGAAAGAATAGCCCATATTGCGGCAGTGGGTTTCCTCTAAAAATATGTCAGAATGACCATACGATTGATGTCCAATAGCCAACAATAAGATAAAAATCAAGTTGCTCTAGAGGCATCATTAAATAAAATAAACTTTACTTTTTAAAGTACAAAATCTTACTTTCAGTTTGATTGAAACAAACAATTTGGCTATTTCAGTCATCTTTTCACAAAGCATTAACACTAACAGAAGAAAAGTAATTAACATGGAAGAAAAAACCCAACAAAACACCATTGAGTAAAATAGATGTTACGGATATTTGTGGGTTAACAAGGTTGGAGTCGTCCCATCTATAAGTGCTGTACTGCAAATCACCCACAAAATGTGTTTGCCAGAAAGTCGTGTCAAACAACTCACTAAGAGCTGCAGCATTCAATCTAGTCGCTGCACCTCACTTATTACATTTTCTTCAAACCAACCATTTCCAAACATTTCTCCGCTGATTTTAAAAGCAGAAACCAACTTAATGAAGTCCATGCAATTTCAAGCATGAATGCAGCCTCTAGGAAAATATTCTGCCGTTCATCATAATGCACTGCCAATATTACACGTTATGTTTTCATTCAGTCTTCCGGCCACGTTCATGACTTGCTGCATCAGCTCAATGTATTACATAATGCAGCTGAAGAAATATAAAAGCAGAATTGAAAAGATGTGTAAAATGTAGCATAATGTAACATGATTTACAAATAAATCATAAAATGTGTGTCGTGACTAAGAAAGATTTTTGATTAATGAATGAGATTCAGTGATCACATATAAATCAAATTGCATTTGGACATAAATAACCAAGAGAAAAAATTAATATAACACATGATTGATGCTTTTTCAATAAAGTCACAGAAATCAGTAATTTTTCATATAACATAAATATTTAATGAAGAAACTATAATTAAAGGCATTCTAAACACTCACTCTTGTTATGCACTATAAAGAATTTTAAGCAGGCTTTTTGACCAATAAAATGATTATATAATATGTTTAATGATACCCAACCCATTGTGTAATCAGTGGCTATTAGGTAGCAAACATCTCGTATTGCACCATATGGTGTACAGAAGACATCCATTGTCGCAACATAGGCTACTTTCTGATAAGCAGCAAGGACTCTTTTTATGTCCCTTACCACCTTTATCACAAATAGATAGCACATGTTGCAGTCTTGAGAATACCAGCTGCAGACCATTGGATTGACCCGGAAAGTCTGAAGGCTTGTCTAAGTAGGAGATACAGTGATTTATAATAGAGCCAAAAACTAGATGACACATCACTAGTCTTTGATATACTAGCTGGAATGGAAAAATACCACCAAGTCCATTCAGTAAAATGATTCTTACACTGTTTACCATTCAGTGAAACATCACTCTACACAGACAGATATTAGTAACAGCCATTTGCAAGAAGAGATCCCATATTACTAGAAAGACTATTTTAACAGTTTTCACTAGACTTTACATCCATCATATAACAGAGTCTGGAGTCACTGTTTCTCTGGAAGGAGTAAGAAAATAAAAATACAGAACCTGACACGCAGACAATGGAGGATGGTTAAAAAGCAGCAATTCATGAATGATGTAGTGAGAGAAAGAAAAACAAGATAGAATGTTTTCAAAGTGTTTCTGCCCACCTAATCACCCCGGTCTGACGCCTGTCTGCCTATCACTGGCATCACAGAACAACACACTGCAGAACATCAACAAACACACTATATCAATCTACAACTCACAGTTACTACAGATACTCATCAACACCTATATATATGTATCATATTCAGCTACATACACGTATATGCAGCAATTTCTGTAGGAGCTATTTTTTTAATTATTATTATTTTTTTATTCTCTTCAACAACAATAATAATAAATATTTTTTTAAAACTGTATAATTGTCAGTGTAGGAAAAAAAACTGGCCTCTCTGAAAGTTCATCAACCCAAGTTTGACTGACAAGCCATGCTGAAGCTACATTTTAGGGCCTACCCTTTGTGTGTTAGAGAATGTCCAATAGCAAAAGTTGACTTTTAAACAGACCTTATACTCAACTTCTTGTTATTGTTATCAACACGAGTGGGATAGCTCTGAGTTACTAAAAATATTCATCAACATCTAATACGTACACGTATATTTAACTCCTTCATGTGCTGACACCAATAGGTACTGGGTTCGAATCACAATGCCATGTATATATTTTTATTCTTGTATCACCTTCATCCCATCACTATCAATGTTCCACAAGGTTCAGTGATGAGATTTACACCACCTGCACTAACCATAATAACACAGTCATGTAGTGAACTACTGGCTGGAACAAGAAACAAGTTTAATAGATTCATTGAAGGGATTTGATCTGATAACTCACATTTCTATTGCTGAAAACTAAATAATCATATGTATCCATAGAGGGGAGTTGAACCAGCAACTAACTACACCTCATCCAGGAACTCTAGCACTAAGCTACATCATATGCCTAAGGCAAAAAATAATAATTTTTGTTTTGGTTGAAATGAAATAAAAATAAAATTCCATTTTCATTTAAATTTTCCCACTGATCATATTAGAGCCAATGAATTTTTACATGAGAGAATAAAAAAGGAAAAACCATTGCGAATTTACGTATTTTTTTCAAATACTATCTACCCAAAGGCCTATTTAATTAAACAGATGTTGGGTCTAAGCTAGTCGGGTGTTTCATGAAAGTAATGACTAAAAATATTATTTTCTCCAATTCAAAACAAGTCATGATAAATTTTATTTTTATTTTCCCTGTGGGAATCCTGCTTTAAAAAGCATAATCCAAATAAGAAAATGAAGTATGGCTTTATCCCAGTGTAAGATTATACACTTTGTGTTTTTATTACTTTCAAAAATAGATTTGCAAGTATGTGAAATGCACATCAATGCATGGAGGGTACCACCTAGTCAAAGCAACACATGTATGAATAGAAAATGAGAATGCCGTTCACAATGGCGATACAGAAGACGTATGCATAGGAAATGCAATTGCACACAGCGGCAGCAGTTCTGCATTACATTAGTATTTACATCTCAATCACTGGAAGTCTGTAATTGATTCATGTGTCGGATCAGAGCTGCAATTAGTGCAAACATCAGCTTAATTGGACAGTTGTTTAGAAATGGTCATCACCAGTAATCTGCTCGCTGTATGCAGTTGTAAATAGTGGCCTTGGTTGTGTCACGTGTTTCTTTGACCATGCCGTCACAAAGGGAATAATATATATGTTGATGGATGCCAGCATGCTCATTAGGTCTAATTAACTAATTACTTCTAACCCATTGCCTGAATCTCTTTAATGTTAGGCATGTTACCAGACTGTTTACAAGATTAAATTAAATAAAGGTAAGAATATTTAAGATGTATTTTAAATAATGTGGTCAAAGAAAGTTGCTACCGAATAATTATTTGATCTTCTGCAATTTTGAAATACTTAGACGAATCTCACCGATGATTCAATGTACACTCACTGACGATTCAATGTACACTCACATACATCACAAGCTATTCTATTAACACATGAAAACACAGTCTGAACTAAAACCAAGGGTGAACCACCAGTTAGAAATTAGGATTTTGTTTTATAGAAGAGAAATGAAAGGATTGGTTGCTTAATGACACCCAGCACAGTGTTCATTCAGTGGCTACTGCCACATAGGCTACTCCTTCTGATTAGCATAGACAGGACACTACGTACCAAGAACTTTGATAAACTAGTTGTGGCTATCCATTAATCTTTGCAGAGCACTCACTCGAGTTGGAGCAGATATTGAGATTAAAAATCCTATGCCTCAACTGAGATTTGATCCCAGAACCATGAGTCCAATAGCTTAACTACTGCATCATCAGGAACAGTTTATAGAAGAGAGGTTCAAGCGAGCTAAAGATAATTACCAAACATACTGAGTATAATATCAGGGTACATGCAAGACAACATATATACTGTTTGAAAAAAGAAAGAAAGTTAATTGTATACCATAAACATAATATCATGCCTGGACAATAAAAAAAAAATTAAAAAATGAAATGACTAATTTGTGGATTTTGTTCTATAATTTACGGAGAGTAGATGGAGACAGAAAGAATTATATTATTTAATTAAAAAAAATTTCAGAACAATATATTTATACACTTCCAAAATTTTATTCAGTCATTAATTTTTTTATCTTGGTTGTTATTTAATTACAGATTCTAATTTAGTCCCTAAAATATACTCCACCAATAATTAAATGTAAAACAATATTAATTAAGAGCTGGTTTTTAAAAAACACTGCACATTTTTTGTTTTCCTGATAAAAATCCATAATTTTCTAATAATATATGTTTAAAAAAACTAATTTTCAAAATGCATTATAAATGTTTTACCAACCTGATAAAAATCCTTCATTTTTTGCTATACATCATAATCAAATATAAACTAATTGTTGAAGCCAAAATACTAACTAACAGCCAAACAAATTAAATGCACAACCAATGTTTTGCCTTACTGATAACAATGTGTATTTTTAGCACTATTCAATGAAGAATCAACAACCATTTTTCTACAAAATAATACCAACACTTTGCATTTATTCAACACACCATGATGCAAAAAAAATTCTGAAACATCATTACAGACCATGACCATGAATATGAGGAAAAACATTTACAAATCCTTGTACTAATGGCATAGTGAGTTAATAACAGTATTTCCATATCGGATCATGTTCAGATGGAGTCGAGTTTAAGCTGTCAATCTTATTTTATGCAGCAGTTTACAATGGACATGAAGAGGTTTTCCATGTTGTCAGATGGCAGTTATGACATGTGTTTCTGCTGTTTTGTCCAAGAGTTAATGTTTACCATCTCACTCCACCCTCCCCTATGGAACTGCAGCAGTTTACAATGAATATGGAGAGGTTTTCCATGTTGTCAGATGGCAGTTATGACATGTGTTTCTGCTGTTTTGTCCAAGAGTTAATGTTTACCATC
>JAULBS010108167.1:0-15355 GCA_032355785.1 Symmetromphalus regularis | reverse complement strand
ATTACAAAGAGGGGTAACTGTGCATTTTAACATTCGGAACATCTCGGCCATTTCCGGTAATATTCGTATCTCTTTTAACGTTTTTGCTTTAATAAATAATTTTTTGCATTGATATTAATTCATGATAATATATTTATAAATTAATAATCGCGTACCTTAAAAATACATTATACAAATATTTTCCTATCGCTCCTACTTTTATATGAATTCTGCAGCAAACAAAACATGGGGTAATATGTAACACAGGCTCGAAATGCTAAAAAATTACTTTTGACTGCCGTTTAAACATAATAGAACCAATGGACAAACCAATCTAGCCAAAAAAATAGGACATTTTTTTTATTTCGAAAAATATCAATATTAATGAGGTAAGTTATATATTTTGTTTTTTATTCATCAAAAACCACGTTCCAAGTAACGCAAACAGACTAGAGGTATTTTTTTTTTTATTACATGGTTTAGAGATTTTTGGTTTAAATAAAAACTAAAATAAAATGACTATATATTAGTATTTTGGTTGTTAATATTTTCAAAATATTGGTCAAAAGGATAATAATTAAATTATTAATTCATTGGACACAATGTTTATTTTTGACAATGTAGTTTTTATTTTAATTAAAATTAATAGAGAATTAATTTTTTTTTAATATTGAAGGTAAAAATTAATATCCAGCAGAAAAATAACATTTTTATTTCTCATTCATGGTTTTTAATGCTGAAAAACTATAATTACATTTTTTATTTATCATAACTAAATGTGTATTTATATTTACGTACATGTATAGATACCTATAATATTATCCTCAAAACTTAATGCACCTATGGATACTTACCGTATTATCTTCAAACCAGAGGAAATGAGAGAAATAGTAGTCGCCATCTCGCAGAAGAACTGATGTGTACCCTTCAGACAGCTTGCGATTGAGCAGCTGATGCATGAACCACACCTGAAACATAGTAAACTAGTGAGAACCAGAGAATGACTCAGTACCAGTGAACAAACAGAAAAACAAGTAGCACACTGTCATGTCTTTTTCATCGTTATTATAATTGTGTCTGAAGCTGGAAAATTAAAGTGATGCAAATGTCACAAAATTCATCATAACTCTAAGTTCACCTGAATATTATTATCACAATAAAATGAAATGCAGCAAATATATTTGTTAAGAATCATTTCAAATTTAGTATCATATATCAACAACAGAATAAAAAAAATTATCAGCCTTACTGAACAGAAAGTGCACACATGCACTAACACAAATTGCACACACATAAAATTCAAATTTATTTCAAATTTTAGGTTTTTAAGGAACATTTTTCATATTATTTACAAACTTCAAAGTAAGTTTAAATTTATCATTCAGATTACCAAGAAGTTATCACATGTTGGTAAAATTGACAATAAGAATCATTTCCACAAAATTATCAATGAAAACGTCAATTATAGGGGTCGAACTTTGGTGTCTGGGGTGCACGGCAATTACTGCCTTGGATTCCAAGGGATCAAGAGGACACCAAGGCAATTTTGAGAACACGTCAGTGGCACAATGGCAAATGTGAGTTTCCTATGGGGCAAGTGGGAAAAAAGGGCACAGTAATATCTGCCTGCATTAGAAGTGAAATTACAATGTGGCAAAGGGACAGGGCAGCACGCCAAATGCCTCAATACCTTAGTGAAATTTGACCCCTGAATTAGTATTAATAGTGTTTTATTTAAATATAACACTAACATATACCTACAAGTATCAACACATTAGAATGACATTAATTAATAACAAAAGTAAAATGGGACATGATTAATATAATAGTAAATATTTTATTAATTTTAGATGTCATAAATTTGTTTTATGCTAATTTCTATGGCCAATTTATTTTTATTTTGTGAATAGATATTTACCTTTTCTTTTAGATATTGAGTGGCATCTTTCTTTCCATCCTCCAACATTATATTCATAGATGGCGCTGTGAGCTGGTGGGACTGACGATCTGTGTATATGAAGTGAACTAACCCCGGAAAATCATTGAGATATCTCCACTATTAAGGCAAAAAATATTTCTCACAAAACATCTAACACACAAAAACAAATTATAAATATAAATGAAAAAAAAGAAACCCACGATTCTGTCCTTCTAATAAGGTTATGAAGGCCGAACCAATTAAGAAATGTGTCTGTAGGAAGAAATGAGGGTGAATGTATTTATCTTTGTGCTTATATCCAATTAAGGCTGAAACACGCTGTCCTGGGCACACAACTCAAGCTTCATGCACTCTCTGTCCAGGACAGAGGTTAGTGTTAGTAAGAGAGACGAAACCTGCTGCTGCCACACTAATGTGGCTATTCTTTTTAATAAGCAGCAAGGGATCTTTTATATGCACTATTCAACAGACAGGATAACATTTACCACGGACTTTGATAAACCAGTTTTGGTCTACTAGTCGGTGTAAGTGGTATACACCTATCCAATGAGCCTTGCGGAGCACTCAATCTGGATTAGAGCCGATGCTGAGATTTAAAAAATCTCATGCCTCGACTGATATTTGATCCCAGTACCTACCAGCTGCAAATCTGATAACTTAACTACCAGGACAGGTTGGAAGAAATAAGATCACAAAACACATGGACACATGTAAAAAGTTTTTTTAGATAATGGAAGGTTGATAATGTATAAAATTTCCACCTAAACTGGATATAATAATACATTACTTTGAGGATATAAATGAGAAACATAACTAAGGCACTATTCTCTCTCCATGCATAATGACTCCCAGTAGCTGTTTAATGTTTGTGTTGAAGGTGGGTGGATGTCCATTAAACAAAGACACTCTCCACGTACATAGGCCCATTATCTGTAACTCAGTCTGCTTCGATGTTTTGCATGCTATCCACTAAAATACTTTATTCCATTATGTACATCAACCTTTCAGTAACCTGGCGACTTCATCATAGCACTGGCAGATGCTGGAATTTTGGGGTTACAAAGACAAAAAGATTTTTAATATTGGAGGGGGCTGTCCAAAGTTAATTACAACCAAATTACAATGGGAAAATATAACAACTTGGTAGCTAGTTGGTTGTTATACTATTTTCATGTTAAACTTTATATCCAATTATGGTTTAACCACGCTGTCCTAACCACACATCTCTGCTTCCTGTTCAGGGCAGATGTTAGTAGGAGAGACATAACCAAATGCTACCACACTAGTATGGCTATTCTCATTGATAAGCAGGGGATCTTTTACAAGCTCTAATCCACAGATAGGATAGCACAAATTACAGCCTTTGATAATCCATTTGTGGACAACTGGTTGATATAAGTGGTGTATGGTTGAGTCTTGCAGAGCACTCAATATAGGTTGGAGAATAAAATCCCTATGCCTTTAATGAGATTTTATCCCAGTACCTACCAGTCACTAAACAAATGGAAATGGTCGAAATTGGTAGCTGGGGGCTCTGGACCCCTATAAACACTCCTGGCTCCACCTATGAGCAAGTAACATCGTAAAGTGTGTAAACTTTTTACTTAAATGGAATAAACATAAAGTACATAATGTGCTCAAGACAACGCTCAGTGTTACGTGTTTTGAAAGGATACGAAGTCATAGGAATATTTCTCTGTGCCTTCACTGACAAGTAAGTCTTGTAGTCAGTCAGCTCCTTGCCGATCTTCTCACTCATACCAACAATGACCTTCTGAAGTTTGACCATCACAGTGTGGGGAGAGAGATACAGGTATGAAAACAATTCTTTTAATTTCTTGTGCAAGTCCAATAAACATGTCTCCAGTCTGGGATAAAAAGACATTCTTATAAATATAAATATATTCATATAAAATACATTCTTATAAATATAAATATATTCATATAAAATACATTCTTAAAAAAATATATATATTCATATAAAATAATTCTTAAGAAAATAAATCTATTTATATAAAATAATTCTTAAAAAAATAAATATATTCATTTAAAATAAGTATTAAAAAATATATATATATATTCGTTATAAAATACATTCATACCAATATAAATAGTCATACAAAATACATTCATACAAATATAAATATAGTAATACAAAATACATTCTTAAAAAATAAATATGTTCATATAAAATACAATTTCTTAAAAACATAAATATATTCATATAAAATACATTCTTAAAAATATTAATATATTCATATAAAATACATTCTTACAAATATTAATATATTCACATAAAATACATTCTTACAAATATAAAATTAATATAAACAAAAGTAAAGTTGGTTTTATTTAACGACGCCTCTAGAGCACATTGATTTTAATCTTATCATTGGCTATTGGACATCACTCATGTGGTAATTCTGACATTTATTTAGAGGAAACCTGCTGCTGCCACATAGCCTACTATTTCTGATAAGCAGCAAGAGGTATTTTATATGCACTGTTCCACAGACAGACACCACATACCACTGCCTTTGGTAAACCAGTTATGTACCACTGGTTGGAACAGGAAAAACCCAAAGTGCAAATGGGTCCACTGAGAAGGATCGATTCGATGACCAAAAGCTTCACAGGCAGACACTCTACTGTTTGAACTACATCCCGCTCCTATAAAATTAATATAGTAATACAAAATAGATTCTTACAAATATAAAATTAATATAGTCATACAAAATACATTCTAGTATCAGTGCTGTAATAGTTATATAGCTTGTTAAAACAAACTGTTATATTACTGATAAAAACATGCTGTACCCTGTTGGCAGTTCAGCACCAGCGGTATCTTCCAGGTAGTTGAGAAGGTTTTGTTTAAATGTTTCACTGTCCCAGCGTTTCCGAACATCAGTCATAATTCTTTTCACATCACCCTGTTTGGATAAAATACAAGTCAACACAAGGATAAAACCAAATTACATCACATATCCATACATCAAAAAACAATAATAAAAATCAAAATTAAAAATTAAAAACCAATTAATTATTATAAAAAGTAATCTCAACACTGAAAAAAAATCAAAACATTGCTCATCTAGATCTAGAATTTAAACAATAGCAGTGTTTCATTTGTTGTATTGGTCGTCCATTGGACCTGATAAAAAGAGTATTTCCTCTGCCCTACCCTCCCTTGAGGAGCATGTGTTTACAAGATAAAGGTAACAAAATTTTAATTCAAATACCATTCCACATTGGGAACTGAATGCACAGACATAGAAACACAAAATTAATATACTATATATGAATAGAAAATATACATACAAATATAATACATACAAACACAATATATATATAAAGAAAGAAAGAAAATGTTGATGATTGTGAACGACCTCTAACTTACCTTGACTTTCTTCAAAGCTGCCTGGACCTTGGTTAAGAGTGAGTTCATCACATCGTACAGATGGAGTCCCTGCTGGTGACTTAGCTTATCCTTCCTGGCCGACAACAGATCCTTTATGATGACAAACATCTGACAGATAGCTGTAGCAGCATGGTTTCTTCCAGCCTACAAATCAAAGTACAGTCAGACCACTCATTATGACCACTTTCCTTACACAATATGACATAATTCTACATTTTAACATATTATTTTTGGTATTATTAAGCACTGGTATATCCAGAGGAAGCCATGAGGACTATGGTTCCTCCTACCATATTTTATATTTGCCCGTCTTGCTATCCTCATAGTGCTTTCAGTGTGGTTGGCTCCCACCCTTTTAAATATAAAATTCTCACAACACCAATGCATTTGATAAACCAATTTTGGACACCCCAGCATATTGTTTATTCAGTGGCTATTAGGTATTAGACATAGGGCATTTTGTGACTCATGATCTTTAGAGGAAACCTACTACCACCACATAGGCTACTCTTTCCCATAGACAGGACACCTCATACCAAGGCATTTGATAAACTCGTAGGTGCATACCACTGGTATATCCATTTGTCAGTACAAGTGGCAAACACCTACCATTAAGCCTTACTGAACCAGTATCAAGATTAAAAATGCAATGCCCCAACTAAGATTTGATCCCAATATCTACCAGCTGTGAGTCTAATAGCTTAACAACTTCACCACCAGGACCAGTCGTAACAAAAGAAGAATGATCATACAAACCTCAACTACAGTGACTAGGATGATTCCAGGCAATACTTGTGTGCAGTGCAGCTGGTGAGGGGAAAACTGACAGGCTTTCGTCTCAAGGAATGTCATCTGCCGCCAGTAGTCCTGGTCTAGAGCGGTTCTAATGGCCTGCGTGCTGGACGTTAGATTATCTCTACTAGTTGAACTTGTTCCAGCATTCGAGTGAGTGCTTAGACTACTCTGTGAGCGACCAGACTACAAACAACAATAACTTCAATAATTAACAAGAGGCCTCTGCGTTGACAGATTATCTCTACTAGTTGAACTTGTTCCATATTCAAGTGAGTGCTTAGACTACTCTGTGAGCGACCAGACTACAAACAAGAAAAACTTCAATAATTAACAAGAGGCTTCCGAGTTGATGAATCTGAAATTAATTTTTTTTGCCCTATGAGCAATTTATCAATGGACTGATCACCTTCTGAAAAGTATTGACATCACATTACCCTCTGACCCCATTACCCCTTGACCTACACATATTTACTAAGAACAGTTGTGTATCTTTGCTATTTATGAAAGCATTCCCAGTCAAATGTAATAATACGTTAAGTCTTATAAAGATATATACAGAGGTCGAACTTCACCAAGGCATTAAAGCATTTGCTGTGCCACCCTGTCTCTTTGCCACAATGACCTCTCAATTTTACTTCTAACAGAGGCAAATATTGCCGTGCTCTTTTTCCCCCTTGCCCCATTGGAATCTTACATTTGCCACTGTGCCCCTGATGTGTCCTCAAAATTGCTTTGGTGCACTCTTTATTCCTAGGAATCCAAGGCAATAATCGCTCTGTCCCCAAACATCAAAGTTTGACTTCTGCATATAGTTTAATAAGGAGGAAGCAGGCAATAGGGTTGAACTCATATGACTGTTGTTCATATAACTCAATGTGTCTCATTTTTGAGACTGACCCTAAAGCTAAGCTTTATTTACTACCTTCTAAAGATCTATCCTATTACCTGAGTGTCTGCTGAAACTCTCCCTGATGAATGTTTTGGAGTGAAAAATGATTCGCTGGCTTCACCTTGTTGGGAAACATCTGGGTATGGACTACATGCTATGTTGAAAACTCCTAAAAGAGAAAGTTTAATAAGAAAACTGGCTAAATAATTCACAAATTTATTACCCGAAATAAAGGTCTAAATACGTAAAACATGATATTAACATGTCCCTAAATTAATGTGAGTGATGGTGGTCAGACTAAAATGCAACATGAAATTAATCGAAGTAGCCTCCCTTTGGCATTGCAGTTTCCAAACAACACATATTTGTGTAGCAATCAGCCGGTAATGCAATTCCCTAAAATTGAGACCACAAGCGTTATTTTTAATATCAACTAACTTAACTGAGAACACTCAAATGTGTCAGAAATGACAAAGGGTTAATTTCCAAAATTAAATGTAAATATTAAACACACAACAGCAAGGTTAACATCACAGAGCTTAAAGCTTAGTGAACTAGTGGTTGAGTAAATGTTTTAAAATCAGACTTTTATTATTTATTAATGCAAATAACATGGACTCTCGTTTTATGCATTAATATGATGATCAAATTCATTTCAAAATCTACAATACTCAGAAATGTACCAAAGAGTAAAGTTTGTTTTATTTAACGATGCCTCTAGAACACACTGACTTTTATCTTATCATTGGCTATTGGATGTCAAACATATTGTCATATTTCTTTAGAGGAAACCCCTGCCACCACATAGGCTATTCGTTCTGATAAGTAGCAACAGGTCTTTTCTATGCAATTTCCCACAGACGGGACAGAACATACCAAGGCCTTTGATGAACCCATAATGGACCACTGGTTGGAACAGAAAATAGTCCAAACTGCAAATGGGTCCACAGAGAAGGATCGATCCAATGACCGATCACTTCACAAATGTATGAATGCTAAACTTACCGGAGCTGCTGTTAGATGTCCCACTGACGTCAGCATTGTGAGGTTCATCATGTTGTGTAGAACTAGGCTCAGCATTAGGATCTGATGGTGTCAATGATCTTGTACCTACAGGAGTCGTTGTTGGGGTTGTTTGGGCACTGTGGTACTGAAACAAGTACAAAACACAATTTTCATACACTATGAATTACAATATTGTTTCAAAATAGAAATACATCATGATGCCAAATGGAAATATCAGTCACATAAATATTCTTAGATAAAAAGGAATTCAAGAGGAAGAGCGACTGCCTGAGTTGTGGTTTGTAAACAAATCAGTTTCCTTCAGCTTCAGTGGGTCTCTTTCAGTTATTTTTTATCCCAGCCAGTGGTCCACAACTGGTATAACAAAGGCTATTGTATGTGCTGACATGTCTGCGAAGACAGTGCCACAAAGACAAAGCCACAAAGAAAAAATGTCTGACATGTAAAAGATGCTGAATAAACAATGTGTCTGGATGGAGTTCCCAGAGTTCTGGTTTCATTGACTGGCTTCCTATAGTCTAGTTATTTCTGAAAATGATTGACCTCATATGTTATCAACCAGCCCAATCCCCTGACATTCACAAAGTTGCTTCCATTTATGCCATTTTTAAGCTTAATGGTGCTTTTTTGCTATTTATGAAAACATTACTGATCCAAAAATTGGAGTGACTAATTACCAAATATACCCCTTTTAAATCTGCCACTGAAAAATCATTGATGTACCGGTATCTATTTGGTATAAATGAAATGTTTCTCAGGTACATTAAATTGATAGGAAAGGTTTGATTGTTTGTTCAGCAGAAATTAGATGTCAAACACATGTTTTTTGTGATTCATGGTCTTCAGATGAAACCTGCTACTACCACACAAGCTACTCTTTCCAATTAGCAGCAAGGAATCTTTTATATGCACTTTCCCATAAACATATCAAGCCTTTGTTCCACTAGCTCTGGACCACTGGCTGGAATGAGAAACAACCGAAATGGGTCTACTGAAGGGAATCTATCAGACAACACATCACACATTAGGTTGACACTTTACCTCTTCAGCTATGGTCTCCTCCCCAGAATTAAAAGATACTATTATCTAAAACTTCTTCATCTAGCTCACTGTCATCATAAAGTAAAGTTTGTTTTATTTAACGATGCCTCTAGAGCACATTGATTTTTATTTCATCATCGGCTATTGGACGTCAATCACTGTCATCATATCAGTTAGCTGTGGACAGATGAACAACTTTGTCCTGGCAAGAAGTCTGGGAACAGTATTGAGACAACATGTCCTCCAGACATTCCTGAGGTGGAAAGATGTTTGTACCAGAAAGATGATATACAGAATATCCTACTCCTCAAAATTAAAAGATACAATAATCTAAAACTTACCTCCTGTTCTTCATCTAGGTCACTGTCATCATATCTGTGAGCTTCCACTATTAAAAGATACTACTATCTAAAAGTTACCTCCTGTTCTTCATCTAGGCCACTGTCATCATATCTGTGAGCTTCCACAATTAAAAGATACTATTACCTTACCTCCTGTTCTTCATCTAGGTCTCTGTCATCATATCTGTGAGCTTCCACAATTAAAAGATAATACTATCTAAAACTTACCTCCTGTTCTTCATCTAGGTCACTGTCATCATATCTGTGAGCTTCCACAAGCCTGGCTGTGGACGGGATATATGACGTTGTCCTGCTGTACTGGCGAGGCCTTTGGGAACAGGATCGAGACAACATATCCTCAAGGTGTTCTTGAGGAGGAAAGATGTCTTGTACCAGCAAGATGATGTACAGAATGTCCGCAGGCTGCAACTCGTGTGCATTCTGACTGCAAGTTTGGACAACAACAAAACCTTATAGTTCTAACATAGTCATTAATAAAACCTTCACCATAGTTATTTGCTTAACCATGAAAACACAACAGTATATGCATGTAAATTGGGAATCAATAAAGCAGGGTAGATTTTTCAATGTATGGTTATGGGTTAGTTGAAAATTTATCATTGAAATATCTTTAAAAAAGTCAGTAAATAGTTTTGATTTGAATAGCTATGGATAACATAGGCTGTAGCAAATTGAAGAGTATTTTCATATAACTAGCTAAGTCCACAATTTGGATAAATGGATGTAACAATATAAAATGCATGTTTGGTATACCATAATTTATTGGTATACTCTTGTCCGTTATTTATTGGTATACTATGCTTGTTCAACAACGTCATACAAACACCTTTCTGGGTTTTGTCACTTGGGGTTTTATCTATGCACTGGCAGTTTTAACACAGTATTTGTGAACTGTGGTAATTACATTCAACTGTATTTTTAAACAAGAGCACTGGGTGCTTTGAAAAATGTCTTGATAGACTGGCAATGATTCCAATACTTACTCTGAGTATAATGCGAGCAGTTTGCTGTTGACGAGAAGAAGGGCATGTTTTGCCGCGTGTTCGACAACCATCTCCATTTCTTTCATCAGTGCCTCCAACAGAGAGATGCATTTCTTACTGACCAGCTGGTTTACTTGTAGTCTCTCTAGCGCCTGTTAACACAATGCATTTAACGATTCGTTAGATACTGGTACATGTATAAGGCCAAATTAAAAACCATTAACTAAAACATTGTACCTTTTTCTTAAAACAAATATGTTGACTGTCGAGGCACAAGTTATTTATTTATTTATTATTAAAATATGTAAAGACACTGTGTTAACCTGGTCAAACATACACGTAGGTACATTATTACAATCACTGATGAGAGTTTCTCAGACTATTCAGAGTATTTCTGTTGAATACTTCGTAAGGAATAATTTTCTAGACACAGAGGGTGTGTAAGCAAAAAAACTAGTTTTCACTGGAATATTTATGGGTTGTTATTCAGTTCATTTAAACGAGGAGCTGGGGCACATTTGGTGCTAATATATTTTTATTATTTTATGGCGGTAATACAAATCAAGGGCATTTTCTAAATATTTCCAAATCATGCTATTATTTCAACAATCTGAAACAGAAACAATTGCAATATCATCGCTTATAGATTTACCTAAAAAAAAGAGATTCAGAAAACATAATATTTCAATTGTTTACTTATATACTGACAAAATTAATATTATCCTGTGGCTTAGCCAGAGAAAGAAAAATGCTGACGGAAACCTAGACACATTGGGGGCTTGAACCATGGCGATAATAAATACCAGTATCATGAGGGAAAAATAAAACAAATCTGCAGAAATTCCAGATAAGCCAAGTCCCTCATCTGCTTAATGCTGGCTACGCTAGAGTTATTAAAAAATCTCTATCAGCAAATGATTACATGATTGTATGTTCACAATCTATCATTTTATATATTTATGTATATTAGTTTGTATTTTTTTAATTAATTATACATGTACCTCCACTAAGAAACATTGTTCATCATTGTAAAGCTTTGCCCAAGTGTCCATAAGTCTTCTTAGAAAATTCCATCTTCCTTTTTTATCCTCAAAACGAGAATGACCAATTCTAAAAATATAAGCCATAAACATTTAAATATGATTACCTATTTCGTGAAATCATTCATTTTATAAATGATCAACCAATTTAAATAAAAAAAAATTCAATATAAACCTTTTCATAATAATTAATTAAAACATAATTAATTTCAACTTTAAATTTGTAATACAAAACACCGAAGAATATTAAAAGTTTATTTTACCAGAATATTAGAATATTTTATTTTATATTACTGTGTATATCTTGACCTTTTAACGGTGAACTTAATGTACAAGCAGTTACTTGTATGAAGAGGGCCAGATTTATAAGGGGCAATTGCGCCAGGCCCCTCTGCCAGTGGACTATGGACATCCTTTATTAAATAAATGTAATAATTATAAAATTAGTTCTATTCATTCATTTTAGTTTCTTTTTTATTATTTGTCATATAATTTAATTTCTATGTTGAGGGGCCCCCAAACCGGAAGAGTCCCGGGCCCTCCAAGCTCTAAATAATAATAAGAGGCATGTTTAAAAGAAGTAATTTTCCACTAATTAAAATTTGTTAATTTAAGTGTTGACAAACAAGGGGACAATATTTCGAAATCTCAAGTAACCGGAAGTCGGTTCACATGGTTTTTACCTACTAGGTAACCAATTGTTCGGTTACATGAATTATATTTGCATAACCCATGGGTTACCTGATCAGTTACCTCAGTTATGTTGAAATTATATTTTAAATACATATTTTTTAGCTCAAACAAAGTTAAAGCAAAATACAAAAGAAAACAATTTAGAAAACCAAGTTTTTAATGTTTGCTAAAGTTTACAGTTTTTTTATGAACACTTCCTGATTCTTTCTTTTATTTTCATGCTGTCCATGCTACTTTCACTTTATTTACAATGATGTTCCAAATGTTTGTTTTTTAAAGCTCATTTTGCGATGTTAGTATTTTAAAACTTTTGTAACACCTGTTTATGTTAAAACCATTTTATACATTTGTAAATTTATAGGTAGTCCAATATTATGTCAACATATATTCCTAAAGATAAAATAGCAACAGATAATTTATCCGTCCCCAGCGGTCCGTAAACATTTCATTAAAACTTTTGGATCCACTCTATACCGAGCATTTAAAGTTTAGACTGGTCGCAAGTTATATCTGTTGCAATATAACATTGTCTACTTGTTTGCTGAGTATCAAGTATCTAAAAATCAGTCTAAAACATTTGTTGGAATTCTGGTATGGTTGCATGAATAAACTTCCTGTAATCGTGAAGTTTGCAAGTTTTAATTTTTGAATGTCTGCAGGTCACTACATAACCGATTTGTGGTTTGTGTAATTTAATTTTGCATAACCGACATGCGAACAGAACGGCGGTTCGTGTGAAATATTGTGCCCTGCAAACTGTGATAATGCTTTATAGACATGGAAGGTAGTACTATGTAACTCAGAGGTAGTCCATCTGTCAGAGATGTGATGGGTCATCAGATCCATTCTCCTCAGCACCCATTAGATTATTTACTGTTCCTGCCAGTAATCCATGACTGGTAAGGGTTAAGGGATCAGCTTTCTGTCTGTAGGAATGCACAAATAAAGATACCTTGCTGCTAAATGAAACAGAGTTGCTTATGATGTGACCATTGGTTTCCTCTGAAGACCATGAGTAACAACTACCTTAAGTTTGACATTTAATAAATTCTGATTAACCAACGTGCTGGTGTGTCGTTAAAGACAATTCTTTCTTTATACATGTGGATGTTAAGTATGTTTCACAGTATTTATAATGAAGTAAACTCACTCGTCAGTGACTGGGCCAAACAAGAAGCCAATGAGATGGTAGAATATCTGTAGTTTTCTGTTGAGAAATTCTTCATTCTCCGTACCATCTCCATTGATCGCAATAAACTGCAGCTCATCCACCTACACACATAATAAAGTTAAATTATTATTCTACACAAAACACCAAAGTTATATTAATAGTGTATGGGTTGATATTTTGTAAATAAGGAACTGGAATGGACAAATAAACAGTTAAATAACAACAACAATAATAATAATAATTAAAATAAATGAAAAACCTCTAAAATACAAACTACAAACCTATTTTTATTGATAAATATAATTAAAGTTACATGATAGTACTAAAGTATTTGATTTGTACAACATATGATAGTGATACATATGTGTATGTATAACTTATACTGAAATACGACCAGCCATTAAAATTCATTGTGGCAAATGGCAATATCATCTTAAAAGCCATTATAAAGACAAAAATAACAATTTAAAAATAATAAAATCCAGGAATGTTAGCATTTATCACTCTGCAAAATTTTTAGGATGGACAAGTATACTAAATGTGCAAATACATATAACATACAGGCCTATATCCAAATTAACAATAACTGTAGATGAAGGTCCAGATATCTCATTGTTGCTACAAAGTTAGGGATGGCAACACAATCAGTTGTCATGTTAATTATCAAAACATCTTTGATGAAAATAAACTGAAGAATGGACAACTTGAGCAACATGTGTAATTGTATATATTGACTTCTCCTGGGAATATATTTTGATGGAATAAATTATTTAAGATATAACATCCTTCAGAACTTTCATTCTACGAATGAGGTTACTGATCTAGTTTCAATCAATGACCTAGTATTCTTTCCCACGTAAAAAATATCATTATAATTACATTATAATTTATACCCAGAACAATTTATTGCCTGAACATATCATCCCTGGTACTTCAACCCATTGCACACCCTTGTATCCCCCCTCTCCTGGTTTATCTGCATACCTGTCTGAAAACAAAAACAAATCCATTCTCACAGGTCACTGAAGAACAGGCATTCTTGGTTTGCTCAATTAACCCCCAGTTAGATAAAACCAGTGGAGAAAACAGCTGCATGATCAGACTGGTGTCCACTTCACATATCTCATTCTGCAAAAAAAATATTTTAAAAATAAATATATTAATGTTACATTCAGGGGCATAGGAGCTGGTGAGGTGGCTGCAGCCCCCACCCCCAATAATTCCCATAAATCTGTTTCCTATTCATTGTTGAATTATTCATCAGCTAATTCTGATGTTCAGAATAGGGAGCAGACCCCCCCCCCACCACCCAATATTAATTTTGTTCCAACGTCCCCGACAGTATATACAGTACAATAAAGTCCAACTATTTCAATTTGAACCAAACCATAATTTTTTTAATTATAAATATGTGCATGCAGCTGAAATTAGAGCATTGTGATTTTGTAAACTATTAAACTGATCCTATGAAAAGGAGAGTTAAAATTGTAATTAAATTATGTGGCAAGCAAGGTTTAGGTGGTATTAACGACATTATGTGGTAACTTAAAACAATGTTAAGATTGTCTGCTAACTAAATTGTGTGGCTAGTAAATAAGATCTACAACTATGCCATAACTAGTCTTGATCTGGACATAGTGACAGTTATAGGCTTTACCCATATACTGCTGTAACAGTTGAGAAAAACCTAAATTTGCTACAATGTAAAAAAAAAAAAAAATCAAAATAAATTAATAATAATAATAAAAAAATAAAGACATGGAAATTTTATTTAATACACATTGCTTCAAAACAGGTGACAAAGTTACATATTAATAAAAATTTTAATAAAATCTTATTTAAATTAAGTTCCAGGTATGTCACAAGAAGGCAGCATTTGAGGCAGAACTTTGCTCAACAGCAGACGTACAGCCGTGTTATAACTGAAATCATTTGAATAGATCTATAGTCTGTTTATGCTACTTGGAACATGGATTTTTGTCGATTACTTTAGTTTGCGTGAACCTAGGCGAAAAAGGA
>JAULBS010108157.1:0-15355 GCA_032355785.1 Symmetromphalus regularis | reverse complement strand
GGATATGATTTAACATACAATAATGGTTTTCATTATGTTCACTTATTGTACAAGTCTTGTGTGTGAACAGATAAAGACTAAACAATGTACTGGATATGATTTAACATACAATAATGGTTTTCATTATGTTCACTTATTGTACAAGTCTTGTGTGTGAACAGATAAAGAAGGACAACATATACACCGGCACTGTCAGAAATATGGTGTGTGAGTATGTCAAGGCTCAGCAGACGATACAGACCAGCTCTGAGAAAAGGAACCACTGCAACTGGAATCTGACCTCATCGAGTCGCGACTTTCTGCAAGATATCCAAGAACTCCTCCTCAAAGTGTCTAGTGTTCCAGTTGCACTGGCCTGCACACAGTTTGTCATCAAAGAACTACCTACAGGTAACGAGCTTATTTTTCTCTAAAATTTAAACATTAAACTTAACTTGGTTGAATTTGGTGATTGCACTACATTATTTTGAGGTGTTACCCATAAAGAACTTTGTTTATGTATTTGTTCATATATTTGTTTAACAGTCCTCCAGCATAAAATATATACATTGGATATTGGAGAGAATTTTATTACTGTGCACAGTTTTTCAGAGGGTTGGGTGGGTGTAAGGTCTCAGTGGGAGAAAATAAAACTATTAATAATCTCACAATAACAGGTTTTGCTTTCAGGAAAACCTGGAGACAGGAACATTTCAACCATGAAAACATGGACTTTTCACAAATTTGTTTAAATGTGAGCATTTGTTTATGTTTTTGTGTTGAATTTGAAGGACTAGATATTTTGTTATAAATGTTGATTAATTTGTTTTGTGTGTATTTTTCAATTCAGGAGCAGAAAAGATCCAAGCACTGAAAGAAGGTACTGCTTTGGCAGAGAAGTGGTATCTGCTCTGTGAAAAAAATGTAAGTTTGTTAACAAAGTAGTTCCTTTTTATTTAACGACGTCTCTAGAATACATTGATTTATATCTTATCATCAGTTATTGGACGTCAATCATATGGTCATTCTGACATATGTATTTAGAGGAAACCTGCTGCTGCCACATAGACTTCTCTTTCTGATAAGCAGCAAGGGGTCTTTTATATGCTCAGACATGACAGCACATACCATGACCTTTGATGAACAAGTTGTGGACCACTGGCTGGAACAGAAAATAGCCCATACTGCAAATGGGTCCACTGAGAAGGATCGATCTGATAACCGACTGGTTCACAGGCAGACACGCTACTGTTTGAGCTACATCCCACTCCACAATTGAGGGCAGTTGGTCCAATTGTCTTAAGGCTGACCCTGATAATTATTGCATGATAGATACTGGTTTTATTGTCTGTTTACATTACTTGGAACATGGATATTTGTCAATTATTTTAGTCATATTAAAGGAAATAAGGCTGGAAATTCATGATGCACATGTATGTATAACTAACCCCTTCCAATATTTCAGATCTTTAAACTACCTTTGGATTCCCTGTCCAAGCTATTTTAATCTGTTTATACTTTGGTGTGACCTAACTTTGGAGATTGAGCTTCAGTCATTTAATATAGGAAAGAATTTATAATGTCAAGGGAAATAACTCTAGTAAACATTAATATATTGACACTAATTTTACTTTTGTTTAAATGAAAACAACTACAAATAAAACGATAAATGTGCAGATCATGACATTTTACTGTCTCACAGATTTGCAGTCATCACTTTTATATCTTAATAGGTAAATTAGTTATTGTAGTAGTTAATTAGTAGTTTTCTTTGAGGAGAAATATGATTCTTGTCTTTTTTCTTCGTTTTTTTTATGACACACTGCACATGAGCTTTAGGTTAAGGTGCTAAGGCTAAGCGTAGACTAGAGCATTACAGCCTAAAGGTCAGGCACAATGTGTCGCAATGTGTTTTCATATTACAGAGGTAAGCTCATTGTCTAGAAGTAATTAACAGTAACAACTTGGTCTCAGTTTAATGTTATTTTATTGCATTAAGCACTTACATGTACTTAATGACAAGAACATAAAAGACATGATGGTAACTGTAATGGTTCTCTTTCAACAGGCATGCAATGACTCTAGTATCCCACCAGTCTGATGACCCCAGCGAACTCTCATTCGACCACGGCGACTACCTGGAAGTCCTCGCGCAGCTCGATGACGACTGGTTATTCTGCGCAAACGGAAAACGGGAAGGTCGTGTCAAAATGACTGAAGTCCGCCAGCTGTCGGATGAAGAAACTTTTGAAAAACTTCATGATAATTTTTATTACTGACTCTGGAAGATATGTTGCAAAGACCCAGAGATTTTATCATGTTTTTTCACTGGCTAGATGTTTACTTAAAGATCTATATGTTTGTCATGTCTGCTCAGCGTATAGTTTGTTGTGTGTGTATTGTACTTATTGTTGTGTCTCTTCTCTCTCATCATATCATCTCCCGATTTTTCTTCTTCTTGAACTTCTTCGGCATTTGATTACCATTGTTTAGTCATTACAGGGCCTGCTGAGTGCATTTGAAAGTGTGTGGGGAGGGGTTGGGGGGCACTGAAAAGTAGGTGACCGAAGGGCAGCAGCTCTGTTCCTGCAGGAACCCCCTCATACTTCAAAAACTCTCCAGATATTTTCTCTGAATCTGAAAATAATTTTATTCAGCAAAAAGACAAACTTTAGTGTTTTTTATTTGATTAGTTCTCCCCTAAAAAGTGGGGGACCATGGCCCCCCGAACTCCCCTACTCCATGGCACCTGATTTAGTGTGCTTACCCGAGATGCTATAGTCACAGGATCAAATCCCCTTGGTGGACTCCTCTGAGTATGGCAGATTCAGGTGACCACCTACAACCCGGTCTTTAACCTCTGGCCATGTGCAGAAAAAAGATTTTTGAAGTATATTAATTTATTGTTAAAACATCTATTTGGTTGATCAAAAGTTAATTTAGGGGTGCATTTTAACTCTTTTTCAACCAGATATGTATTTTTAAAATGTTTTTTTAAAAGATGTATGATTAAAGACTGTTTTACTTGTGAAAGATTATTCATTAACACAGTGTTCCTGCAGTCTTTAAAAACCTGGAAAAGTTTCAAAATTTGCAGAATACTTTTCAAGGGTCTTGAAAAGTTTAGATATTTTTGTTAAAACTGATAAGTCATGGAAAAGTTTTAAAATATCCACATCAGCAGAGATTTTTTCGATGATGCTTATCAGAGTGCAAGCGATCACTTCTTGTGATGTGTTATGTCCCTGAAAACCATGTTTTTCACGTTTGAAAGTCTTTGATTTTGTTCCTCCCTAAAGAGTATAATCCCTATCTTTTTATGCAGATAAAATATTGGGTTTTTGAAAATATAAATTTTAGGACATGGCAGTGTGATACATCTGTACATTTTAAAAGATTTATGTGCAAAAAGGTCATTAATTTTTTTTTAAAGTCATATAAAAGTTTTTAAATTAGATTTTTGGAAATCTGCAGGAACCCTGTTTATATAACTTTAATATCTTTTATTTTTGTGGAATAAAATAATTAAAACATATTCAAAACATCAACTTGGTTTTGTTGCTCAGAAGTAAAATATGGGGTGAATCTTGCTTTTTTGCAACATAAATCAATATTAAAAGAATTTTATTCCTTAAAGTGATGACAAAATTATTTAATTAGGACAAATGAAAAATACCAACTTCGTTTACTCGCTGGAAAGTAAAATGAGGGTGCAATTTTGCTTTTTTGCAACTTCATTCAATTAGAAAAATCATTTTAATTTCATAATGATCGGCTAATGAAAATAATTCAGACAAACCAAAAACATTAACATAATTGATTTTGTTGATAAAACGATTTTCGGCCCTTTACATTTTTGCCTTCTTCTCTGGCAATTGAAAATGAAAGCTGTGATAAGGTATAGATTTTTTTTAAAAGATTAATAAAAAAAAAAGATTAATATTATTTGTAATATTATTAGGTTTTCTCTTTTTTTTAATATTCCATCTGTTTTATTTTTTTTCCCATTTTGATAAATACTTTTATATTGTTAAAAGTTATTTTCCCACCATCTTGTACAAGTCATAAAAAACTGTTTCAGAAATCCAAAAGGGTCTTTAAAAAATAAAAAGAACAAAATGTAATTACAATGCCACTTTAAATATTTTACTTTGAGGCATGTGGGTTACATGTATATATATATATATTAACAGTGTGTATGAGAAACCGGTGGAATAGAGGAGTATTAGAACATTGACATTGTTGGTATCAGTAATTTATGTGTAATCAAACAATCATTCAGTGTGTAAACATAAATTACTTCCCTTTAATGAGTTATTTCCCTTTGTTTCTCATAAACATAGCTGTTAGGTCAATCCATAAATGCTTTACGACCTCCCCACCCTCAATAAAAACAGTGATAAAATGTGTTCAATATTAATTTTAAAAATCAATCAAAACATGGTTTTACTCTCCTTTTCCCACACCTTCTTATCTTTTTTTGGATAGTGAAGGACTTGGATTGTCTCCATGATGAAGGGGCAAATATGCAATTTATAAACTTTTGAATATTCGTCTCTTTGTCAGTGTGGTGACCATTTATGGACCATCCTGTATGTCAGCAAATTCATAATTTCCTTTAAATAATCATTCCCCTTCGTTGCTCACATGGTTGTTACATCAGTATATGTATTACTTCACTTTACCGATTATGTGCTTTCCGGTCTGTGGGACGGTGCATATAAAAGACTCCTGGCTGCTTATCAAAAAGTAGCCTATGTGGTGGCAGTGGGTTTCCTCTAAATAAATATGTCAGAATGACCATATGATTGACGTCCAATAGCTAATGATAAGATAAAAATCAAAGTGCTCTAGAGGCATCGTTAAATAAAACAAATGTTACTTTACTTCCCTTTAACAAACTTTATTTTTCTTTGTGAATGTGTGTATTACTTCCATTGGAGTTATTTCCCTTTGTCACTCCAAAATGTGCTGTTTTTAATGTCTATCTCACTGTATTTTCTTATTAGTACACAATCCACGTGTGTCCACTGCTGTTGTATTGTTGTGTGTTTAGAATATTAATAAATAAAAACTAATGCATTTTCATTATTAAATACAGACCAAACTAGTTTGTTTAGATAAAATACTTACATGTTGTAATTATTTTCAAATTGTATTCTGTATATCACTGTTATATATTCACACGTAATGTGTATTGTCATAGTCTATGTATTACAATACAGGGTCAGTACAGATGGTATGGCCGGTACTGCCATGGCTATACCACTTTTTGAAGAGGTATGGCCTGACTGTACCACATTTTTCTAGTATTTCTTATTTCTGGAAATGTAACAGTTCTTCAGAGGCTCGGCTTTTTTGCCTTTGGTAATCTTGAGCCGTACCACTATTTTTTACACTGTGCCGCCTCTGTTATATATTCACACGTAATGTGTATCAACCTAATATATGTATTATGATACCATACACATACACTGTTATATATTCACACGTAATGTGTATCAACCTAATGTATGTATTACGATACCATACACATACACTGTTATATATTCACATGTAATGTGTATCAACCTAATGTATGTATTACGATACCATACCCATACACTGTTATATATTCACATGTAATATTCTAGTCTGTTTTACGATACCATAAACGTACAGTTTAGCTTTGTCCTTTAGGGAGCATGGCAAAAGTGCTTGAAGTAAAAGAAACAAATTGTTTTATTTAACCATCACCCTCAAAGTCTGTTAGAAAATACAATTTCTGTATTTATAATTATTAAATTATTGTATATTCTCTATTTAACATCCTTTTTGGGCATTACATTTAGTGAATTTGGAGTTTATGGAATTTGAAATCATGTTTTTACTTTTAAATATTTTGTGCAATACAGATTACTAGTGTGTGCATTCATTACATACATGATATGCTATGGCACAATCATGCATTTATGCAGGGGTAAATCATTTTTATTTTGTAAAAATGGCCAGAAAGGGAGGGGGAGGGCATTAATTAGGGAAAGGGCATTAAATAGAGAATCTACGGTATTTGTTAGCATCATATTCTTACTTTGTCACGTAGCACATTGTTAAAAAAATGCATGATTGGAAAATTGGTTTCTTGTGATTTCCCAAGATGCAAAGTTTGATAAATCAAAATGGTTCGATGAAGAATTTGACAAATGATTTGCACTATTTTAAATTATCACCTGATTGGATTCTACTGGCAGTTTGTAGTAGATTTTTACAATTTTACATTATAAAATGTGTACAATCAAAAGAGAGTGATAGACCTTAAAAAGTTCAATCTTTAAATTGTGGAATATTTAATTGCCAAATTGTGTTTTCTTTATTGAGACAATCTAATTTTTTTTTATGTTAAATGATTTGTATGAGATTGAATAGTTCTTAAAACTCATCTTCATAAATGATTATTAAAATTAAAAATTGTTTCCTGTTCCATCAAATGGTTCATAACTGGTTTATTAAATGCTGTGGCATGCACTGTTCTGTCTGTTGGAAAGTGCATATAAAATACTCATTGCTGCTAATTAATAATAGCTGATGTGGCAGCAGCAAGGTTTCCTTTGTAGACTATGTCACATTTACCATATTATTATGTTTGATGTCTAATTAGTTGGTGTGTGAACCTCAGTGATCCAGTGGTAGGACATCGGACTCTCAAACTGAGTACAGTGGTTCAAAACCCACTGGAGGCTAGCTCACACCTGACTACATGTCAGAATAACCAAATGTTTGACATCAAATACATGTAGCTGATGATTAATAAATCAATGTGCTCTAGTTCTCCAAACAAACAAACAAACAAATTAGCCCATGATTATTTAAATAATGTCCTTAGGGGCCATTAAAAAAAAAATCTTTCTTTTGACCATACAATTAATTAAACTAATCGATGTTCATACATGTAATGTAATTGATGACTCATTTAATTTACAGAAATGGCAAAGTAATACAATGCATTTTATTCCCTGTATTTTATCACACATAGCACGTATATCATTTCATGTATTGCATGTACATCATACCATATATTGCATGTATATCATACCATATATTGCATGTATATCATGTCATATATTGCATGTATATCATGTCATATTGCATGTATATCATGTCATATATTGCATGTATATCATGTCATATATTGCATGTATATCATGTCATATATTGCATGTATTTCATGTCATATATTGCATGTATATCATGTCATATTGCATGTATATCATATCACACATTGCATGTATATCATACCAAATATTGCATGTATATCAAATCACATATTGCATGTATATCATATCACACATTGCATGTATATCATGTCATATTGCATGTATATCATATCACATATTGCATGTATATCATACCACATATTGCATGTATATCATATAACACATTGCATGTATATCATGTCATATTGCATGTATATTGTACATTAACTTCCCTACATCATGACACATTGTGTGTAATTTATTCATTATTAACTCCTTTATATAATATATGCATGTATTTGTTTTTCTCTAATATTTATATTGCATGATAACGATAAATACCATGATAATTAGTAAAATGATTTCAGTTCATGTTTCATTAAACAGTTGATGAAACTCTCTAGAACAACCACCTGTCCATAAAACGGACTGTAGATAGAGGGCAGTTATTTAACACCTGGCCAATTCCATGTTACTTGCTACTGGTAGGTACTGGGATCGAATCTCAGATGAGGTGTGGAATTTTTAATCTCAATTTCGTCTCCATCCCAGAGTGAGTGATCCGCAAGGCTCAGTGGGTAGGTATATACGATTATACCACTACGGCCGACCAGTGGTCAACAATTAGTTTGTTAAAGGCTGTTGTATGTACTGTCCTGTCAGTGGGGTAGTGCATATAAAAGATCCCTTGCTGCTTATTGATAAAAGTAGCCGCATTAGTGTGGCGGCAGCGGGTTGTGTGCCCAGGACAGTGTGCTTGAATTTTAATTGGATATAAGCACGAAAATAAGTACCAACCATGTGTAACACTTCATATTCTTATTTTCTGACACAATATTTATTTTTCGCGCTCACATCCTTTTATATACTACTCAAAAGAAGTTAAGGGTCAAAAATATTTTTGCATATAAATATAAGGTAACGAGCTAAATTCAAAGTGATGATGAAAGGAAAATGCTCATTTCAGGCCTGAAAATAATTATTTTTGCTCTGCCTGTCAAAATGTCCACCATCAGTCATTTTGTGCCGGACATTAAAGAAAATGTTCCTGACATACAGTTTAATATGAACAATTTAATCAAAATACACAATTTAGTTTTTATGGTATATGCTTTATACTATTTAATTCTTCACAATTTATTTAACAGTCATAAGCTGCATCAAGCCGACTTTATACATAATGTAATTTTTACCGTAAGTTAAAACATGAGAGACAAAATGACCGACACAATTAACTTTGTGACTGTCAAATATTCCAAAATGACAAATTTGTACCTGTCAGTGTCCTTGACCAGCCACTTATTTCCAGGTTGTACTATATTTGCAACCCCCTTTTCAGAAATTCACATTTGGACCCCTCCCCTTTCAGAAATGGCCTACATCATTAAAAACCAATACTGCCTCCCAGACTTTTCATACATTAATTTAAATATGTTATTATGTCATTGTGTTGATGTTAAAATTTGAAGAGTTTTGTGTGTAGTTAGGTATTAGGTATTAGAATAAAAATTTGAAATGCTTTGGCTCTTAAGTCAAAGTGATCAAGACATTATTAACTTTACATTTATGAATAGTTCAAATACTATTTGTTTGAAAGTATTAGATGTAACTATTGTAGGAAATGTGTTCATTGGTGTCAAATATATTTGTACAGCAATATTACAAGTAATTTCTCTCAAATTATAACTTAGTACATGTAATTGTATTTTTTGTTTTTTTAAATACTGAATACAGAATTGAGTTGTTGGTCTTTTGATGATTTCAGATAATGTTCACACAGAAAGCATAATAAGCTGTGTAGATAATAGTGTTATTTGCTTATCACTGATTGGTTAGATGTTGTTTAATGCTCCTCACTGATTGGTTAGATGCTGTTTAATGCTTGTCACTGATTGATTATACTGTCCATGTCAGTCATTGGTTGTACTATTATACGCTTGTCACTGATTTGTTAAATGCTGTTATATCCTTGTCATTCATTGGCTGTTCTGTTATAACCTTGTCATTCATTGGCTGTATTGTTATTTTTGTGTCACTAAGTGGTTGTTCTGTTATTTCCCTGTAAGTTATTGGTTGTGATGTTTATTTAAAAATTTGTTCTTGACACGTTTTTGTTAAGTGTGTACATGTGTATCTCAAATACTAACCTAAGTGTTGTCATAAAGCTATATTATAAACTACAAGTTTGTATTTGTATCAACATCAGTTTATTTATTTTTACTTTGAAATGTTGATAACATATTCATATGTTATGTTTATTTATTACCCCAGTAGGCACACATAACTTGAAATTATATTTCATAATTTTTCAGTGAGCATTATTATACATTGGTTTAACCGTTAATTTTATTGGGTAATTTTGTTCTGTTTATCCATTGAAAGTTCTCATACTAAAACTGACATTAATATACTTCAAGAACTATTTTCCTATAGCAATGCAGTGAATCGTAAAACATTGTCATTGTAAACATAAATTGTTATTTAAAAATAAATGGTTAAAAAAATAAATAAATTGTGAAAAAATATATTAAATAGAAACTATTTTTAAAGGTGGATGAACGCACTAACTTTTCTATGTGCAATCTATGTGGTATTTCATTATAGTGTGTTTAATAAAAAAAAACAGGGAAGTTAAAGAATTTTAGGGAAAATCAATAGCATTTGGCTGGGTTAATAAATAGAATAATAAACTCATTACCATTTACTATCAAATTTGTGTCCCTCGTGAAATAATTTTCCTTTGTCACTTGCTAAAGCTCGTGACAAAGAAAAAATTATTCACTCAGGACATAAATTTAATAATAAATAGCAACTCATTTAATATCGTTTATACAATATACTACCTATCTTGTTAAAAAACATTGAGAAATATTTGAGAAAGAATCTGTATTTACTTAACATAGAACATAACATAAATCACTGAATAAAAGGTGACCTCAAAGAATTAATTACTAAAGAAGTGAAAAAAGTATTACAAAATTTCAATACAAACTATTAACCAGAATTAATCAAATACAAACAACCGTTTTAGACATTTCTTTGACCCTTGGCTGCCCATTGAACTAAGGAAATTTCACTTCTTGACAAATTTCAAAGTTACTAAATGTATTAAATTTGAATTATCCACCAATTAAAAGTACAAAACTGATAGCTACATTTTATCGTTATGGCATTGTGCTATACTATTACCACAAATCAGGCCCGTAGGAGCCAGGTGGTAGGGGGTGGGGGCACTTTTGATTTTCGGTATAGATTTGTGGTTTCGAACAACACATTTTATACACATAAAAGTTAGCCCCCCTCCACTTCAAAAACTCAGCCTCCCCCCACTTTGAAAATCCATTCTACGGACCTGTACACACCATAAGAAGATCCACAGGCATCCAGGAATGCAGATTCATAGGGATCCAGACACTGTTTCCTGGCTTTAATTTTGTTCCCGATATAATTTTATCATAACTAACTTCGGAAAATATTTTTCGATTAACCTTTCAAAATTTCTAAACTGGGTATCTGTGCTTGCACACTATTATGATACCATTGTTAGCCTTTGTTTCTATCCATTTCATGATGTGTTTTAATTAATTAATATAATAAATTATTTATCATATTACTTTAATGTTGCATTACATTACTTTCGAACCAAGTGTTTAAAAATACACATTCTTTACTGGTTAATAGAGCATCTATTTATGAAGATGTCTCGTTGGCTTTCACACGGAAACTGTGGACTGTCAAATATCATGCCCAGTGTAGATTAGAATCTCATTGTATATGTGTATGTTTATTATACATGTGTATGTATATTATAATTTATATTTGTGTGTGTTTGTATTATACAGTTAGATTTGATCATCATAATGAAAACAAAAGCATTCACATCAAATAATTGTTTTGCAGTGTTTGCATGCATAGCTGTCTCCCTTGTTCAGTATTTTATTATATTATTGTCTCCCTTGAAGTTTTGTTCAATTGTCTCCCTTGTGCAATAATTCGTTCCTATAATTGTCTCCATTGTGCAAGTTTATTCAGTTGTCTCCCTTAAAAGTTTTATTCAGTTGTCTCCCTTGTGCAATAGTTTCCATAATTGTCTCCCTTGTGCAATAGTTTATTCCCATTGTTGTCTCCCTTGAATAGAATTTTGTTGATTTGTCTCATTGTGCAATATTTTGTTTCAGTGATTGTCTTATGCAGTAGGCAATTTTGTTCCCTGCTTTTACATTGTTTTTAAAATTGTTGCTAAGAATCATTTTGTTTTTGAGTTGTCTCCCTTTAAAAAAAAATGTTGAAATACAAATGAGAATGTACTCTGTGACTTGAGAGTTGGAGAAAAAGATTTTTGATTGTAGTAGTTGATATAGTACTGCCAAGAATGCCTCACAATAATTTCATTTATCTTGAAAATAATTTTATTGTTTTATCATTTTGCATAACCATGACTTTTATCGAAAGATAATTATGTTACAGAACTTTTTGTTTTGTTTTTCTTATAAATTTGAAAGGGGAGATAACACTACATTAAATGTATTTACCATTTTTTAGGTATTTTAACAAACAAAAAAGTTCTACTATTTTTAAATTATTGCATTAGGTAATATATTCAGGTTTGAACAATCAAGTTTTAAATGTTTTTGTTTCTAAAGTAGTATTTTCTTTTTGGTTATCAGTTTTCTTGTGATTTGTTTACAAAATCAAAATTTTATTTGAATTATATAGCATTTGCATAATAACTGTTCATAACCTTTCACTCCCATTTCTCCACAATCGACTGTCCATTCTGTTTATAGTTGGGCTGTTCCACCTGGTTTGTGTGGATGAAAGGTTTGTCATTGTTGTTTTCTCTGCTTAATCTCTTAATACAAAAACACTGCCCCCCACTTTGGACTCCTCGTAAAGTAGCTGATCAGTCCCTGTATGACGATTGTAAGCAATACCTTACATTCGGAAAAAGCAAGCCTTCGTGCATGCTGTGTATCGATTTTACTGGTTCCAAAAGTTCTCATTGCGTTTAATCTTAAAGGCATAGTTCCACAGAATTTAAGAGGCTTTAAAGTCTAAATATTGATTACGAATGAAAGTTACATGAATTTGTTATACTAGATCTCGCATTCATAACTGAACCATGGTAGAGGGAATTCCATGTCGAGTTGATTGATTTTTTCACATTTAAAATTTTCTAATTTCAAGATCGGAACTTCGCGTATGTTCCAATTGAACGGCCTCGTTTCAGGAAGAATTCATCTCAAAATTTAATTCGGGTAATACCTGTCACATGACTTGAAATATATACGTCACACCTTCAATGAAAAAAAGCCGTTATTTTTTCTCTATTTATCTATGACCATAATTCATTATTATTTATAAACATTGATAATAAGAGAGATGTGGTGGTTATGTAAGTAGTTGAATTAAGTATTTTTTATATGGACAAATAAAATGTTTATATTTAAAATTAATTCTTTGTTTGGAAATTAAGTTACAAGTCTGTGGGAGTATGCGTTTAAACCCAGTAAAAACGTTTAGAACCAGTGAAATTACTACGTATCACCCACAAAGGCTAGTCCTCAAGTTATTACCATAAATCTTTGAGTTGTATTTTAATTTTGGAGTCTTTAACAATACTAATAAAACATTAAAACTCGAGTTGATAGTTCAATTGGCAGAACAAAATTAATAATATAGAATTGTATTTTAAGAAAACCTAAAAAAATTAATTGGATAAGATAGTTTTATAAGAATTGATTACTTAAAGACATTGCATTGTGACAATACAGCTTTAGTGAATCTTCCTCTGGACTCTTATATAGATACAATTTTAAACAATGACTTCAGTTGTCTGGATTGTGTAAACATTTCTTTCCAGTTGTCGATATTTGTTTATTTGTGCTTTGGGAGTGGATGTTATCAAACAATGTATTATTATCTAGTGTAAACATTTACTATAGTTAATAATAATAATCATAATAGTAATAATTATAATTATTAGTATTACTTTTATTGAACCATATCCTGGTTACATGATCATGGTAGTATCTCGGTACAAGGCAGAGTCTAAAAGGCAGAGTCTAAGTGACGAGTGGGTAAAATTAAAATAATTGTACTCATGAATCATTGAGAAAATATGAGACCTAAGTGAAAAAAATATTACTTACAAAATCGTATCTCTACAAAAGTCCAATGGATAATGTGACAAATTCATGATCAATTTAATTATTAAGATTGACAATCCAGTTTTAAAGTAGTGTTATACATTAACTTATTGTTTGGAATACGTTTGTTGAGGAGGGGTGTATGAAGAGAGATGCAATGCTTTACTTGGCAGTGGCACAACATGGTGTGTTTGTGAAGAGGTGTCTAGAGGACGAGTATGTATGATTTGATGACGTCAATAAATCTTTTCTGTGAAAACCACTTGTTTTTCCTTTATGTATTATGATACTATTACCTAAACAATGGCTACAGTTTTTTTATTTTTAGTTTCTCAAACATAGACCGCCCAAAAAATAGTCAGAGCGAGGAAATTTTTTTTCAAAATGTCTTGGGAAGGGAAAATAAAATTAATTTGACCAATTTTACTCATTTGACTTGTCATATGCTTGCATCTATATTCACCCCTATGAAAATAAATTATTCAACTTCAAAATGTAAATTTAATGTTTTTGGTTTAACCCTGGTCGGTGCACCCATATTGCAGTGTGATTTTTCACTTTTAAATCTAGCAAAATGTATGGTCGGTGGGTTCGTGAAATGAATAATAAAAAGGAGTGGGATGTACATGTAGCTCAAGTGATAGCGTGTCCACCTGTGAACCGGTCAGTTGTCTGCTTGATCTTTCTAAGTGGACCCATTTGCAGTTTGGGCTATTTTCCATTCCAACCAGTGGTCCACAACTGCTTTATCAAAGACTGGCATGTGCTGTCCTGTGTATGGGACACTGCATATAAAAGACCCTTTGCTGCTTATCGTAAAGAGCAGCCTATGTGGCAGCAGCAGGTTTCCTCTAAACATTTGTCAGAATGACCATATGATTAACGTCCAATAGCCAACGATAACATAAATATCAATGTGCTCTAAAGGCGTTTTTAATAAAAGAAACTTCCCCCTCCCCCCCACCAAAAAAAAATTAATCCATAGCTGATGATTAATAAATCAATGTACTCTAGTGGCATGGTATTTAAAAAAATAGTAATAAGAAAAAACCCAAAACAAAACTGTATTGTATTCCATTTTATTTTTTGTATTCTATTCGTACGCATTTCAAGACACATCGTCTAAAATAAAGATATATACAGCATAACATATACAATAGCTGCTATTCACATAAAACTTATATAATAAGACACTATACTCACATTCTCAGGGCCGGATTTAGATGTTGGGGGCCCAGGCCACTTCAGGGGCCCCACAACAGAAATTAAATTACATAACAAATTAAAAAATGAATGAATAGAACTAATTTATTTTTATAATTATTACATTTTTTTTTAATAAAGGAAGTTCTTAGTTTGGGGGGCTCTTCGGGCAGGAGGCCGGGGCAAGTACCCTCTTATAAATCCTGCCCTGCAGGATACTATAGCATCTGTAAGTCAAATCCAGAAATAATTATTTCTGCTCTATCAGTCAAAATATCAGATACCGATCAATTTGTACTGGATATTAAAGGCATAGTCCCACAGAATTTAAGGTGCTTTGTGCTCTAAATATTGATTACAAATGAAACTTACATGCATTTGTTATACTAGACCTCATTTTCGTATAATGCAAGACATTTTAACTGAACCATGGTATAGGGAATTCCATGTCGAGTCGATAGATTTTTTTCACATATAAAACTTCTCATGGGGCGAAATAAATTGGTAAGAAATGTTTTTGCAGCTACCAAAATATTAAGAAGTATTAAAATAATGGAAAGTAAAGTTTTTTTTTATTTAACGATGCCTCTAGAGCAAATTGATTTTTAATCTTATCAGCGGCTGTTGGATGTGAATCATATGGTCATTTTGACATGTATTTAGAGGAAACCCGCTGCCGCCATATTGGCTACACTTTCCGATACGCAGCAAGGGATCTTTTATATGCACTGTCCCATAGACAGGACAGCACATACCACGGCCTTTGATAAACCAGTTGTGGACCACTGGTTG
>JAULBS010108146.1:0-15358 GCA_032355785.1 Symmetromphalus regularis | reverse complement strand
AGTTTAATTTACTGTAAGGACTACACAAGTTTAAGTTTAATTTACTGTAAGGACTACACAAGTTTAAGTTTAATTTACTGTAAGGACTACACAAGTTTAAGTTTAATTTATTGTAAGGACTACACAAGTTTAAGTTTAATTTACTGTAAGGACTACACAAGTTTAAGTTCAATTTATTGTAAGGACTACACAAGTTTAAGTTTAATTTAATAGTTACATGGTACTTTCTCTAAGAGTTGTTAGGTTTGTTTTTGTTTTTTTATGGAGTATAAATCAGTCAAACATTATTCCAGAAAATGGATCCATATTTAATTGTTTGTTGTGAGACTTGGGAACAACAGTCCACACGTAGACGTATGTTACTGATTACTGACTGGGTTCATACGGGAAGGGCTGTCAGAGACTTGGGAACAACAGTCCACACATAGACGTATGTTACTGATTACTGATTGGGTTCATACAGAACGGGCTGTCAGAGACTTGGGAACAACAGTCCACACGTAGACGTATGTTACTGATTACTGACTGGGTTCATACGGGATGGGCTATCAGAGACTTGGGAACAACAGTCCACACATAGACATATGTTACTGATTACTGACTGGGTTCATACGGGATGGGCTGTCAGAGACTTGGGAACAACAGTCCACACGTAGACGTATGTTACTGATTACTGACTGGGTTCATACAGAACGGGCTGTCAGAGACTTGGGAACAACAGTCCAAACGTAGACGTATGTTACTGATTACTGACTGGGTTCATACAGAACGGGCTGTCAGAGACTTGGTAACAACAGTCCACACGTAGACGTATGTTACTGATTACTGACTGGGTTCATACAGGATGGGCTGTCAGAATTTCTATAACATTTCCAAACCTTTCCAACACCAAAAATCTCAAATTTCCAAATCCATTTTCCAAACCGACTCAATAATATGACATTTAGAAATATTTATTGTTATATGAAGATAAATACAGGGTGTAAGAAACAATGTCACTTAGAAAGTATCGTAATGTTCCTCCACCATGTTTGCAATATCTATTTTTTAACTAACTATTATGCAGTACCGACAACTACCGGCCAACTTGCAATGGGCTATTTTTTGGTTTAATGACACCATTAGAGCACATTGATTTATTAATCATCGGCTATTGGATGTCAAACATTTTGTTATTTTGACACACAGTCAAGAGTAAGCCAGCCTCCAACAGGTTTTGAACCACTGTCATCAGCTTGAGAGACCGACATTCTACTGCTAGACCACCGAGGCTCACTTGCTATGGGATAAACTAAAATAACTTATAAGTTACATTTCTGATGGAGTTTTTTTACTTGATACAATGAAAAAAAATAAAGCACTTTCATTGGAACTTACATGCAAGCAAAATGTGTGACAGTTATTGATTTATTTTATTTACAGCGAGCGTAAGAAATGTCAATAATGTTTCTTTATTTAAGTAAAAAAACAACTTGATTTTTCAAGACATTTAAAGGTCCTGGAAAATACTTTAATCAATTTCCAAAACTTTCCAAGACTTTACAAAATGCATACGAATCCCATAATGAAGTGAAAATGACACCTAATAACAACAAAAACATCATCAAACTTGAGAACAACCATCTACCAGCAGAAATACCCAATTGGTTAATGAAATTATGTAGCTGTAATAATAAAATAATAAAAAGTCTTGTCTCTTTAAATTTCTTCAAAGAATTTGTGGTCCATAAGAGTTTAATTTGAGAATTTTTTTCAATCAATATATTATGTGACATGTGTTCATCATGGGCCTGTAACGCTGATGATCCTTCACTGATGGCTGTCAGACGAAGCAGACGTAATCTGCATCAATTAAGACACATGAATAGGCCTCGTTTGCATCCTCATGCTTCAACAATTGGTCATCATTTGTATTCATAGTTATGCCAATCTCTCCATCATAAAAGCACGAGAAATGAGCAAGTACTGGGCAAATTATGCAATCAATCCAAGTGAGATTTCAAACATTTGCATCATTTTATATTTCATGTCCGTCTAAAGCCGCACTCTCCACTTTGACGGTTTTATTGTCATCTTTTTTATGAGTCATTGGAAGAAGCTCTTCTAATGTCAAATACCTGTTCTCCATCATAATCATCAATATTAAGCATTCAAATCACTTTTCTAAACAACAAAAGCACAGCTTTTAAAAAAAAGGTATTTCAATATGGAGAGATAATTGTGTTAGAACTCAGTGTGTTCCTCCGATGCTTTCTGTCGACCACAATAGAATGGAGGACAAAGGACCAATAGATGGTCAGTGTTCCATCGATATCTCTCCGTCTCACAATGTGGAGCAACTGAAGCAGCATTTCGACTAAATAATACATTTTTCACTTTTCCCAGGAACAAGATGTGAATTAATTGTGAAGCCACAAAAGTACACAGCTGTAAGCTAATCTATTTATGACATCTTTATTGTACTTTTTAATTGCATGTTTTTCTCTGTCTATTCTTAAGAAAAGATTTCTTTTTTTAATATACGGATAATATGATAAATTATTGAACAGCATTAATACACTTTTTATATTAATGTACTTCTATGAAAATTAAAGAGACAAATTAATTTCATGAAAATGTTTTCTTTTATAAGACAGACACTCCTTAAAAATATTTATATTTTCATTATATAAAAACATTTAAAAAAATTGTTTTAAATATATATGAACCATGAAAAGACATAGACAATAGATATAAAAGTTTATACTAAAATCAAGACTTAAAGCTGACATCAAAAATTGTTGAACCAATATTATTTTATATTTTTATTACTATTAAAGGTCAAAATGACATGTTACTGTCTTTGATGTCATTAAGTTTATAAAAATCCACATTATTGATATAATGGCTATGAAAGGAATGAATACAAAAGACGATTATATATATTAAAATCAGGTTTAACTAAAGAAGATTTAAAAAAAGAAGTTGTTTTAGTATAAAATGGAATTATTAAAAGCACTGGTATTATGTTCACATTTTCGTGTCATATTCATAACTTGATGTCATACTCAAGAGCTGCTAAGTTCAAATAAATAATTTGCCCAACTTTAAAAAAAATTAATTACGATTCATGAAAATCTGAAATTGTTCATCAATAAAAGGCAACTTTTTGTCATAATGCTAATAGATTTCAGGTTTTCGTTCCTGCGACTGTTACAAATTTTGCTTATTAAATAAATAAGCAAAAAACTGGGCAAATCTTTGATTTACACTTTAATTATGGTATTCAGCCAATGACACAACAATGTACATTGAAAAAAGCCGGAGATCAGATGGTTATGCTCCCCAACACAGGCTTGTCAATTTAAAAAGGGGAAAAAAAAAAAGAAAAAAAAGAGATGTTCATGCATAAGGTTCCAACATACATGTACAGCATACTGAATATTCTTAAACCATGGGAAAAACATTGATGGCTGAAGAGGGCTATACTTCCTAAACACCTACTTTGGATCTGTTTCTCAAAGTATGAATGGTGCTATAAATGTAAGCCTAAAATCTGATACATACAATTTGCAGTATTTCAGTAAATCATGATTGAATGTAACTTTAGCATCTTTATTTTAATCATTACACAGTCTTTAATTGATTAGTCATACAGAAAACAAATTAGTTAAATGTCAGTTAGTGGGAGATGTTATATTTGGCATTTTGAAGAAATTAACAGTCAATGTGTCACTGGATTGCAACTGATTTATATGTCATCACACATGTATTTTCATTAACCTTCATAAATACCGTATAATAAATTTCTGTCTAGCTGACTTAGTTTTTGTAATAAGTAAATTCAATCAATATAAACGTATGCTATTTTCATATTTATACAAACTGCTGGTATTGAAATATGTTGTTCGATGGTCTCTGTAATAACTGGATTGATCCTTTTCAGTAGACCCATTTGCAGTATGGGCTATTTTCTGTTCCAAACAGTGGTCCACAACTGGTTTATTAAAGCCTGTCCTGTGGATATAAAAGACCCCTTGCTGCTTATCAGAAAGAGTACCCTATGTGGCAGCAGAGGGTTTCCTCTAAAGACATATGTCAGACTGACCATATGATTGACGTCCAATAGCCGATGATGAGATAAAAATCAATGCGCTCTAGAGGTGTTGTTAAATAAAACAAACTTTACTTAACTTTACAGTAATAACTGTTTCTAATGTGGCTTTAGGATCAAGATGACACACAGTGACACAATAGCTAATATGTAAGTTCTTTATTAGCCATGATGGCACCATCATGAAACTGAACCGTACAGCTGCAGATTATACTTATAGAACTACTGACTTTGCCACTTTAATAAAACATTATCAAATGTTCAATTGTTTTGTTTTGTTGTTTTTTGTTGTTGTTTTATTGATTTTTGTTGGGTTTTTTGTTTAATGACACCATTAAAGCACATTGATTTATTAATCATCTATTACTGGATGGCAAACATTTGCCACTTTTAATCTGTAGTCTTTAGAGAAAGACTGCTACATTTTTCCATTAGCAGCAAATGATCTCTTGTATTCAGTTCCCCACAGAGAGTAGATAATATACCACAACCTTTGATATACATGTATCAGCGGTGGCACAATACTTTGGACTGGAATAACTACACAGTTGTGAAAGGTATTAGAAAAATCCTTAAGGATTTCAAAACTATTTGTTTTAACATCTCAAAACTGGTGGATGGATGGACTACATAAATAGCATTCTGGCTATAGTGAGAGATACTTTTAAACATAAAACTGTTGTTAATTAAAATTATGTGATAACTGGACACATAAACACATACAGACATTGAGATAACTTCATTAAAAAATTCTGTAGCAATTCTTTTTGGTTGCCTTGAAAGTTTAACCATTCACCAATTACTGGAACAAAGCAAAATTACTGGATACAATGAAAAACAGAGACAGCTTATAATTCTATCAGAAGTGAAAAACAGAGATGTTATAATAATAATAATAATAATTATAATAAGTTCATTTATATAGTGCTAAACTCCACATTAATGTATGCTCAAAGCGCATTACATAAATACAATGACATGGTTAAAACATTAACTTAGTAAAACAATTCGTAGGATGATATTAAAATAACAAAAATATGAGTCATTATAAATGCTTAAGAGGGGGCAGAGCAGATAAAAAGACACACTGAATGATTAAAATTACAGAGTAAACAAATGTATTTTAAGACGTTTTTTAAAAGACAAAAGATTTGGGGCATTTTTAAGAGTTTCTGGTAATTCATTCCATTTCTTCACAGCAGACGCACTAAAAAAAGTGAGCTGAAAGTCTACAGCTTCTATCCTGGGACAGCCAGTAGGTTTTGCTTGCAAGAACGAAGATATGTAGATGGTTGATTGACCTGTAGGAGCTCACACTACTCAAACCACTTGCCAGTGATTGATTGCTAATTGCACATAATGATGCATGTAACAATATCAAAAATGATTAGTCTCAAACAGAAATGATGAAATAACTTATTTCCATATTAAACACTTGATGTAACACACAATGGCACCATCATTAGTCTAAATGTTCATGCATCCTTAACCCTTATTTCTTAATACAGCTATATTGTTAACTACAACCATAAACACATGGCCATCATCAGTACGCTTATTATATAAAGAGTCTCAAGACAGCAATTTTATTCCATAACCATTACCAATTCAAATAACCATTTGTTTTTAAGCATTCCAACAAAATGTTTTTCTCCTTGTTTTGTGGGAAATGTGTTACCATTTAAGAATTAAAAGAGACAGGAAAATACTTAGTTTGTCTCACTTGCCTGAGATTGATTGCTAATTGCCAATGTTTCTGTATCAGTCCCACTGTCTACGTCTGGTTCTTATTTAAAATATCAGACTTCACTTTTGTCTACTAACCCAATTATATAGCTTTTCATAACCGTGGTAACCTAGAAGCATCAATACTGAGTGAAGCTGACTAAATCTGCTGGAGAAATGCTGATATCGATGTCCTGTATTTACTGAACCCAACCTTCAATTGACAGCAGCAAATATTGAACTTAAACCCAATCACAGACTGCACACTATTGATCACGGCCGCTAGAAATGTTAATAAGCAATTTGAGAAAAAAGGAAATCATAAATTTCCTCTTTGTAACTTTCCAGTGTATGATTCCCACAGATGACTGTAAAGAAATCCACTGATGACAGCTAAAGGTCATTCAAAATAAATACTTCACTTTCAGGAATGACTACCTCTTCTAAGAAGTGTAACTCCTAGTTAAAATGGTTTTAAAAAACCAAGTGGCAACTGGAAACAACTGGACAGCACAAAGATGCCAAAACCTCTCACCTATGAAGATTAGTTTAGTTTGTTTTTGGCATGATTATGAAAGACAAAAGTATGAAAATTATGAAGATTTGAACATGCCTCTTACTTCATGTTACTAATGTGAAGACATTTAAAATTAATCATTTCAATGTTTTAAAGTAACAAATTAGAAGAACTTGAAATTAAAGGAAGATCACTATAAAAGAATTCAGAGATGATTCTTGAAAGATATAAAAAAAATTCATGTCAGACTTTCACAATATGATACATCACTGTCTAAAACGATGTCTTATGCAATGCCTTATTTTGACATTATACGCAAGTGCTAATTATGTGTCAGTTTTAGACAAAGGAATTTTTAAACCTAAAACCATTGAAAAAGAAATCAGTTAGTCCTCTTTCCTAGGTAGGGTTGGGAGCCTGAAAAAACTAAAAACATATTGAAGTCCTAGAACAAACCTGCATCCAAGAGACCAGGAAATGAAAATCAAAATGTTCTAAACTTGTGAGTGTATGTGTGCACATATACTTTGTGTGTTTGTGTATGTATAATATATATATATATATATATATATATATATACACACACACACAGAGTGTGCACTTCATGGTCGCCCAATAGCCCTTCACGAGTCAAAATAGCATTGGGCAAGTCAAAACCTTAACATGTGTTGCCCACATGGCGACTGAAAATTTCTGCATATTGTGTTATGTATCAAAAGGCAAATGACTACTGTTTGTAAGGGAGATGAAATATATATTTTTTTTCAACTGGTTTACTATTAGTATCTGTGCATCCAAACCCATATAGGACATAGTAGCGACCACTTCACCAGTCTATCGAACAGTCTAAAACCATTCAGAATGCCTAGGCCAGTTTTGATTACGTTTTCGGGAAATCTCTGCCACATAAAAATATTCATACCTTCAATCGGAACACCTCGGCTATGTCTGTCTTTAGTTACAATCGGAATAACTCATCACATTCTGCTATGGTATTTTTTGTAGAAATATTTGTTTTTAAAGTGCAATTTAAGTAAGTTTTTAAAAACAAAATTCGGTCATGGACCATTCAAAAGTTGTAAGGCAAGTCAAAGTGTTGCTGTGAGCAGCTGAATTGACCAGACAAAAAACTAAGTGCATACCCTGTATATAGATTTTTGATCGTACCAAAATCTGTGAATAAACCACAGAATCAGCATCTAGATAAAACTCATTGAGAAGATGATGAAAGCAGAAACTTCAATAAACCAGCTAATACATTTGATTGAGGTCTATTTTCTACATCTTAGGAACACAGTAGCCGAGGATTATTAACAGTCTATTTTCTACATCTCAGGAACACAGTAGCCGAGGATTATTAACAGTCTATTTTCAGTTCCATCAGAATAGTGGTAGCCCAACATTCAAAGACTGCCATTACGACAATATACTGTTTCTCTTGTATTTTTCTGTGATGATTTTCGAATAACATAACCCATCAACACTGATTACCTTCAATCTATCACTAAAGGTCTGACCATTTTATAAATGGACAAAAGAAACACTGGCAACTTTAAGACTAGCCAGGGAGTGGAGATCAATAGCAATCAGGACTATGCAATAAACGGGAGACTGTGGGTGGGACGGCGTGTATGCACAAGATGTTGTTACAGTTGATTGCATCGTCTCACTTGACCTGCCATAATTACATGAAGAGTAACGACTGTTGATATGCTAATCAATACATGTTGGGTGTCCATCAATAAACAATCAACACGACAACAATAAAAACATAATTTACTCTCACAACACACGAAATGAAGCTCCATGGAGTCAAACCTAAAGGACGAAAATAAACTTTGTATGTTGACTCAGAGGATATTGAAACCTCTTGGCTTCAGTCATCCTTTCTCTGATGCTGCCATCAGTGATACTGTTTGGCAACCATTGGGCAGATAGTGACCTATATTATTTTGATCTTAACATGCAGAATGAAAATATATTATGAGTTATCTTAGAGTATAATGAAACCTCTTGGTTGCAGTCATCATTGATCTAATGCTGCTGTTATCTATGTCTGGTAACCATTGGACAGATAGTGACCTATATTATTTTGATCTTAGGTGTTGGTAGATAATAAGGGGCCCCAACATGCAGAATGAAAATATATTATGTGTTGTCTTAGAGTATAATGAAACCTCTTGGTTGCAGTCATCCTTGGTCCGATGCTGCCGTCAGTGACGTTGTTTAGTAGCTGTGGGCCAAATTGTGACCTGTATTATTTTGATCTCAGATGTTAATAGATACAATGTAACACGGAGTCCAAAGTGCAGGATAAAAGGTACTGCTGCTGCTTTTGAGCAGTAGTTATATGTATTAATAACCAAAACAGTGTGATCTTGATTTTCCAGCTCTTTTGGCAGTATTGTTTTCTTTGACTGATAGGATATTGAAACCTCCTAGCTGTAAATGACCGTATACTGATGGTGCTGCTGGTAAAACATTTAAGCAGCAACTGTGTGTGTTAATGAACCACATGTTATCATTTTGATCTTCTGGCAACCTCATGATTTTTGCTTGCTGGCAATATTCCAACTGCAAAGTTACTGTCCCATGGTGACAATTTCACTGTCTAGCTATAGCACATGTTGAGAAATATACATTCAACATAAACAAAAATAATGTGTGCTAACCTAACAAGACAAAACCTATTTCCTATTACATGTATGTGCTGAAAAAAAGATCGGAAGGAAACACTTTTTATTTTGGGAATTTTTTTACTTTGAAATCAAGAAACACTTTAAAGACATGACAAAATCCATCAACATTTACTTGATAAGTTCATGCATTCTTTTTTAGGTTGACAACATTAACAAAAAGCAAGAAAACATTTTACTCTCATCATTACTATTACACAAGAGTTGTCCCATTGCTGTTGGCATTAAATAGCAATGATAAAATCAAGAAGCAGTGATAAATATATAAAATGTATTGAAGTCTAAATGGTAAGTACTCATCATCTTCTCATTGAGTTTTATCTAGATGCTGATTGTGTGGTTTATTCACAGATTTTGGAACAATCAAAAATGTATATACAGGTTATGCACTTTTTGTGTATGGTCACTTGGGCCACTCACAGCAACACTTTGACTCACCCGTACAACTTCTGAATGGCCCGTGACTGAATTTTGTTTTAAAAAAGGTTACTTAAATTGCACTTTTCAACTGATTTAACTAGCCAGCAATATAAAAACTATTTCATAATCTCTCAAATATAATGGTCATACCTTACTTCCTTGTTTAGGTCTGAGCGACCAACAGCTAACATTCATAGCCACCAGTCAAAAAGCATGACGTTTACACAAATACAAAGGTTTCTCATAGACATTGTAAGAAACAATCACCACACTGAAATTGGATAAAATACAATATTTAAAAGCGTTGCAGTTTTCAAAATCAGACTAAAATCTGAATCAAGGATTCATAAAACCTCTTTGTGACATGACAAATATGATTTTCAATTAACACTTGTTGATATAAAAATCTTACATACCAAAGAGCTAGAAATAGTTTATGTATTCAAGTTCAGATCATATACCATAGCAATTACAAAACGTTTTATATGAAAATGGCAAACTGAATTGCATATTTCACATTATTTTGAAAACTAATAAAATGTTTACAGTTCTACATCTCAATTCTTTTTTTTATTTGTTATAAATGATTAGATTTAATGTTTTTACTGTCAAGAAATTTATATCAGAAAACATAACGATAACAAAATTGGTTCAATAATTACCAAAATTATTTATCAAATATAAAATCTCATTCATAATATGAAATTGAAAGCAAAAAAAAAGAAGAAGAAGAGAGATGACTTTTTTAAAGTTACAACTTTCCTATACAAAATGGTGAACAAACAAATTATCTATATCCATGCTAACCAATCAGATTTGAGAAAAACACTCAGTTTTGGTCATTATATGTGAAAGCTCATAAAATTAACAAGCGACCAGAAAAAGGGATTCAATCATCGGCACGCATAAACAAGACAAATGCTAAAAACATCTACTGGTTACTCCATTGCTTGCGTTTATGTCAATTTACTAAAATGCCACACTCTCAGTCCTTCAGGACCGAAGTGGCATGGCTAAGTGCTTAGAAGGCTTGCTTTGTAATCAATAGAAGTCACATTTTTGTGCAGATATTCAAACATCTCTTCAGAGACCACCATTAAAGTGATGAATTATAGCAGATATGACGTTGGACTAAACAACCAATGATTAAATCAATAACAGCATAATTTTCAATTCAAATAGGACCAACAGAGGCACTTGTCTGTGTCGTTATGTTGTTCTGCAACTGATGCCATCGTACTTCATCCCGCAAATCATTCAGAAATAGCAAAATTGCTGCTTCTGTCAGAATTATCCCTCCCTCTTGGATCACTCAGAGTTTGCAAAATTAATGCCAGTTAATGCAATTTCCATATATATCCATACATCAATATGTCAGATTAATTCAACTTAATTTAAAGCTTCCACAATTTTGTTAAAAGCAACTTGGCATTCAGATGCATGCACAGATGATTTTAAAGGAATTCCAGAGAAATGTCACATTTGCAGAAATCATGAATATCATATATATAATATATAAATGTACATAAAGAATTTTATTCAAAATAAGTCCATTTGACGTTCTTTCAGTTATTTCAATGAAATATCTTAAGGTGAATTAAATCTACAGCAATAATGTCCTTGACTCATGGTTTTATGAAGACCTGGTATCAATATTTTTCTGAAAGTGATTCATGAGTACACCCATGGAAACTTCAATGAACAATCCGCTAACAATAATGTATAGAAATATGGTTTAAACACAATAACATGTTTGTTATTTAAATTACTGTACATAAACTGGTTCATCAAGTAGGCCAATTTTTTTTTAGATCAAAATAAAATGTATAAAATAAACACTAACTGTTAAGACAATGAGTTTAGTTTGGAGATACAAATGTATAAATTTAAAGATACCACAAACATCAGACCAACCAAAAACACCTGGGTAAATAAAATAAATTTTTAATATAAGACATTAAGACCAGCAAAATCTGTTAGCACCTAAGCCAAATATAGAACAATTTAAGAAAAGTTTTCAATTTTCTGGTGTTGCTACTTGGAGCAGTTTGCCCCCTCATGTTAAAGAATCTATAAATATTAATATCTTTAAAACTAAATGTTTCAACTACTTGTTTAACAATGTATAAATGTACATCACTATGTATTTTCTATACATGTAAGTATACATATCAAATAGTTTATCTTTTGTTGTTTTATTAAAATTTTGCATTAGCATTGTAGAGAAGGCCTCAGAGGAGAATAGTCTTGTATTAACTGTGACACCATCTGTAAATAAAGTATTATTATTATTATTATATTAAACCTTGAACGTGTACTAGCATCGTTAGAAAATGTTATGTTTACACATACTAGAGATAACTAACTGTACATGAAAGTGTACTAGCATTGTTAGAAATAGAAAATGTTATGTTTACACATACTAGAGATAACTAGCTGTACATGAAAGTGTACTAGCATTGTTAGAAATAGAAAATGTTATGTTTACACATACTAGTGATAAATAACTGCAGATGTAAGTGTACTAGCATTGTTAGAAATAGAAAATGTTATGTTTACACATACTAGAGATAACTAGCTGTACATGTAAGTGTACTAGCAGTGTTAGAAATAGAAAGTGTTATGTTTACACATACTAGAGATAAATAACTGTACATGTAAGTGTACTAGCATTGTTAGAAATAGAAAGTGTTATGTTTACACATATTAGAGATAACTAACTGCACATGAAAGTGTACTAGCATTGTTAGAAATAGAAAATGTTATGTTTACACATACTAAAGATAACTAACTGTACATGTAAGTGTACTAGCAGTGTTAGAAATAGAAAGTGTTATGTTTACACATACTAGAGATAACTAACTGCACATCAAAGTGTACTAAAATTGTTAGAAATAGAAAATGTTATGTTTACACATACTAGTGATAAATAACTGCACATTAATCAATCACTAGAACGGTACAATTAATAAAAAGTATAATATTGCACACTCAAACAATTATGAGGGTTTTACTGCCAGGATGAAAAAGGTCATATTAAGCCCACTATTAAACTGCTTCATTTGACAATAATTTACTCTTTGCATTGAACTAATGCTACACTCTTTATATCTGAATGTACCAGTAGATATTATTAGAACTGTCACAAATTCCTGTCAGATGCCCTCTAAATGTTTAATTCATAGAAACATGTTTTCAGAGCCAGGTTTTGACCTTACTAGGCCAGGGGCACTTCAGGTTTGGGGGCCCCTCAACATAGAATTTAAATTACATGAAAAATAAAAAAATGAACTAAAATGAATGAATAGAACTAATTTAATAATTATTACATTTTTGTATAAAGGAGGTCATTAGTCTGGTGGGATCCCTCTAGTGGGGAGGGGAGCCCAAGGTAATTGACCCTTTGCCCCTTTATAAATCTGGCACTGCATGTTTTGCATATGCAGTTGAGGGTATACTTTTAACTGTAATAGTTAAAAAAAAATACCTTTCAGAGAATTGCCACCTTATGAAACCATGAAACTCTTTATTTAACACTGAATCAAATCTGCAGACAGATGGACAGACAGATGGACAGACAGAAATCTTTTAATTTGTTATTTTGATTTGAATTATACATTACATGCTCAGAGCAAATCATTTTTAATCCATATTTTCATAGCGCTGCTCGGAAAGAATTCTCATTACCGGTACGTTGTATGAGGTTTTGATCCCTAACTGGTATAACCATAGCGAGTTAAATTGGCTTCATGCATTTCCACAACTCAGCTTTATCTAGTTTGGCAGCTTGATGGCTTCAATTGAGGTTTTTCACATCGCTGCATTTTAATTTATCTTCTATTATGTTTGTTTTTTCAAAGCTGTGAGAGACGACAATTTTTGTCAATACAGTTTGTTTTAAGCAGGAATGACTGACTTAATGTTGTGAAATCCATGAAAATTGAAGTCAAACGCAAAATGAAAACCAATTATATATAATGTCACATTCTGAATGCTTGGAACCAGGAGCACTCTTCTGTGTTATACCCTAGTGGATGGCTAAGTAAATTAAATAATACTTTTCAAATAAGTGTTCTTAAAACTAAAAGATATTAAATTTTCAATAACAAGTTACAATTATTTAAAAAAAAAAAAAATTGTAATATTAATAAAGAAAATCAATAATCAAATAAAAATTAAAATCTGTAATATTAATAAAATCAATAACACAAATAAAAATAAAAAGTTGTAATATTAATAAAATCAATAATACAAACAAAAATTTGTAATATTAATAAAATCAATAAAACAAATAAAAATAAAAATTTGTAATATTAATAAAATCAATAATAAAAATAAAAATTTGTAATATTAATAAAATCAATAATACAAATAAAATTTTAATTTGCAATATTAATAAAATCAAAAATACAAATAAAAAAAAAAATTTGTAATATTAATAAAGAAAATCAGTAATACATAAAAAAAAAAAAAAAAATTCCATAGTATTAAAATAGTGAATGAAAACACAAATAAAACCAAAAATTCTGTATGATTAAAATAGTAAATATGAAAACAATAAAAAATATCTTCTCTTCTATTTTCTGTTTTATTTGTTGTAATGTGACAAGACTGGAACTATTGACCCAATTCTTTTTATTCTAATTTCATTTAATTTGTTTTTAAACCAGCTTTTAAATGAAATCTAATATTACATTAAAACCAAAAAGCTTTAAAAAAAACAAAAGAACTATGACATAAACTCAAAAGCAGATGTCATTGCCATCAGATAAGAAACATTCTGTAGTGTTCATCATGGCAAGCCATAAATCATGGAATGGATGTTAATGTAAATTATTGTTATGTGTCCTATTTTAATGTTGTATTATGAGCATAAAATCTCTGACAACAAAAGATATGACATGTCTGTATTATTTACATAGTTCAAAATAACCATATTCATAAATAATATATTTCTTAATAAACATACTTCACATAAAGCTTTAAGTTTAAGACAGTAAAGATGTCACATTTTTAACACCATGTTAAGTAGTTTTGATGAAATGGAAATAGAGAAGTTTTCAAATGACCAAATGTTTTTATTACCGAACCCATTGGTAGGTACTGGGATCACATATCAGTTGAGGCATGAGATTTTGAATCTTGATACTGGCTTCAACCCAGAGTGTGTGGCCCGCAAGGCTCAGAGGGTAGGTATATGCCTCTTGCAAGGACCAGTGTTTCACAACTGGTTTGTGAAAAGCCGAGGCATTTGTTATCCTGTCTATGGGAAAGTATATAAAAGATCCCTTGCTGGTAATGAGAAAGAGTAGCCTATGTGGTGACAGCAGATTTCCTCTAAAGACCATGAGTTACAAAAGGCCATGTGTCAGATGCCTAACAGCCGCTGAATTAACAATGTATAGGGGTATCATTAAACAAACAACCCTTTCCAGAACATTTTACAACCATTATTACGATGCTGTTGTGCAGCCACCGCATGGTTCTAAATAGATATCACACAAAGTGTAACACTCATGCAGGGCCAGCGCACACTTTGAAATATTGGAGGGGCAAGACAGAATAGGGGCGCCATCAGTTATTTGAAGGGTGCCTAGAACCTACTCAATAATGTAAAACATGCAAATTTTAGGGTGCCTATTGTCGTTAAAAAAAGGCGCTGTAGATTCCAGGGGGGGTGCAGATACCCCTCTTGCTCACCTGGCTGTGCTGGCCCTGCACTCATGTCAAACTACATGTAGTTACATACTGATGTATTGTTTGTTTTAAGGGCATTTTTTTTTTTTTATGAGCACATGGTGAGAATGAAATTTTTAAAATATATCAATCAGTATGTATGTATATATGTATGTATGTATGTATGTATGTATGTATGTATGTATGTATGTATGTATGTATGTATGTATG
>JAULBS010108135.1:0-15359 GCA_032355785.1 Symmetromphalus regularis | reverse complement strand
TGCATCAAGCTTTACGAAAAGAAAACAACATTCAGTTCTACTGGAATAATGGATTACAATGGGAGATGTGTGTGGTTTTAATAGATAATAATATCGATATTGCTGCTAACAATGCATCAAGCTTTACGAAAAGAAAACAACATTCAGTTCTACTGGAATAATGGATTACAATGGGAGATGTGTGTGGTTGTAACTGATGATGATACTGATATTGCTGCTGATGCAGAATGAGTTATACAAAAACATTTAGTTCTAGTAGATGATGATGATCATATAGAAATCATAATTACAGTAAAACGTTTAGAATATAATCACTGATTGTATGTTGTTTAATGACCCCCCGCCCCCCCGACCACAAAATATAATCACTGGTTACAATAGAATTTTGTGGGGTTTTAACTGATGATCATATTATGATGAAGAAATCATAATTAAAGTAAAACATTTAGAACCAATAGAATCACTGGTTACAATAGAGCTGTGTGGGGTTTTAACTGATAATCATATTATGATGAAGAAATCATAATTAAAGTAAAACATTTAGAACCAAAAGAATCACTGGTTACAATAGAGCTGTGTGGGGTTTTAACTGATGATGGTGATAATATAGAAAGCATTAGAGAAAAAAAAAGAAAAACACACATATATTTCAAACAAGTAGGACATTAGGATCACAAACTTATAAAGCTGAATCTCAAAATTGTATATCTGCTATTGATGTTATAACTAGATAATTTACACATTTTAAATGGAAAGATATCTATAAAAAAAATAAAAAAATACATGTCATTCAAATGAATAATACAAATACAAAAATAATACTTCCATATACTGTATTCTGAGTTTATAACAATAAAACAAAACAAAAAAACAGCAGTTAGTGAGCTTTGTATAAAAAAACGAAACCATAATTTGTAATCAGCAGTTATTACTAAAAGTACAATCTCAAGTTTATGATGACAGTCACTGATGAAGCACCTTTTTCCATCAAATAACCTCATAATGTTAGTCTACTTGTTCGTAATACATCTCGATCAAGTAATACTCAAAATGTCTAGCTGACCTAACTGTTAAACAGCCATTTTGATTTCATCTCTTGGAAAAACACATTACAAGCAGGGGCGTTTATTCATAGTTAAATTATTCACTGGCAAATTCTGATGTTCTGAAACGGGAGCAGCACCACTCCTCCCCCCCCCCTCCCCCCTCCCAATATGAATTTCGTTCCATCACCCCTGACAAACATGAAAATGGATGTCTTAATAAACAATAATATTCTTTTTCGTAACTGCAAAAAAGTAGAAAAAAGGTTTTGTACAAATATCTTTAAGGTTATGTCTTTTAACTGGTTGCCGTCATCAGACTGTGGGCAATGCTTTATACTTAATGAAAAACTTGTAAAAATGTAAGTAAGCAGCAATGTACCACTGGCTGAATATAAAAATTCATTAATTTAACCAAGATAGAAAGCTCTAAATTGTGCCAGTCAGAAGATGCTACATGTACATGTACTGTGTCATGAAACCCCAAACTATGTTTTGCCAACATATACATATGTAGCTTATAAAGACTTAGAAAAAATATTAATAATAACAGTACATGACCCATAAATTGTTTTTAGTAGTATAAAATATCCATTTTATAAAAAAAAACTGTTAAGATTATAGGTTTTAGACTTTGCAGAATTCCAAATAGGAGGTGCTTTTCTTTCTTTTTTTCACTTTTGGTACATACAGTATAGCAAATTTTAACTCTTATCAGTTTTCAAAATATGAACTTAAGTTTCAAAACTTCCATAGCAAATGTCTACTAAGCACAAATTTCACTAACAAATCACAATTTTTGCATCATAAAATGCTATGTGATATTTGTGCTCAACGGAAAACTACTGATTACATTTCACAGATATGCTAATTTTTTTGCTGAAGCACTGCATTTCTTAAACATTCACAATTTGGTATGTTAATAAAAATACCACTAATAAGGCCAGACATTTTTTATTCCTTGATCCTCAAGCTTTTTGTCAGACAAATTTAAAGAGGGCGTAAAAAACAACAAAAAAATAATTTTCCAGTCCTTAAAATGATAATCGGCAGATTTCAGAGAGGAAGAATTTTTTTTAATTATTATTTCAAAATTAAATATATTCCAAAATTATAAAAGAATTTGTGATAACTTATTGACACAATGAAAGAGTCCAAGTACTTACATCTGGGAAAAGGTTTAGACCAGGAGGCATCATCACTGAACTTTGTCCCCCAGATGTTTTATCTTGGAAACTTTTAATGGGTCACCCTGTAGTGATTAAACATTTTTTCTTTTTTACAAACAGAAGCAGTTTCCAGTGATTTGATAAGACTAGCAGTCGGTCTTCACATGTACTACTCTCACATCACAATGACAAGACACCTTTTATGATGCTAATAGAATACTTATTCCACTCATCGGGTGTCTCTAGTACAACAGTCACCTCCTTTAGCCAACCTACAAAGAAGTTTGTTTTATTTAACGATGCCTCTAGATCACATTGATTTTAATCTTATCATCTGCTATTGGACGTCAATCATATGGTCATTCCGACTTGTATTTAGAGGAAACCTACTGCAGCCACATAGACTACTCTTTCTGATGAGCAGCAAGGGATCTTTTATATGCTACGTCCCACAAACAGCACAGCACATTCCATGGCCTTTGATGAACCAGTTATGGACCACTAGTTGGAATGGAAATTAGCCCAAACTGCAAATGGGTCCACTGAGAAGGATCAATCCGACAACCGATCTGTTTACAGGTGGACACGCTACCATTTGAGCTAGTTAGATTTTCCTCCAAAGTGGTGAAAGACATTAAACCACGCCTCTATAATGTATATTTACTTGCAATTCTGATTGTTAGATTCACTTGGTGAAATTTTAATCTTTGTTTTTAAGAAGGTGCAGCAAACAAGTGGTGGAAGGATTAAAAATAAAGAACAATGACACATTCTGAGGCGGTGGGCAGAATTTAAAAAAAATTAATCCATTTTCAGGATTTTTTTCAGAGCGGGCTCGAGGACCAAGCAATAAAAAAAACCTGACCTAATGACATCAAGGTTTATAAAGGTTTCTGTTAACAAGTCAGTCAGAATTGAACATTTCTGTAAGCCATAAATGGGTTATGCCAAAATGATTTCAGAAACCCATTTCATTTGGTGCAACTCATTTACAAAATATGCTTTGATGTTAGCATATAACTGACCTAATTTTAGTGTAAATAGAAAACGGGTTATGTAAAACAAGACTTATAAGCAATAGGCCAAAAAAAATAAAATAATTGTATGCATAGTATGCACAGTGCCGTATTAACCAATGACTGGGCCCCTATGCTTTGAGGTACTTTGGGTCCCTATCTGGTAAAATGCTTCAGTAAAAAAATTGACAGGCCCCTAGTACCTGTTGGGCCCCTAGGCATCAGCCTTATGGATAACATGGCACTGCCCTTGAAATTCTGCCTTATTTATGTGTCATCACAAAATCCTTTCATTGTGGCATCAAGGCTGCAATAAAACATAATGAACAGCTGCATATATATATATATATATATATATATATAAATATATATATTAAAGGCATAGTACCACGGAATTTAAGGGGCTTTGTGCTCTAAATATTGATTACGAATGAACCTTACATGCATTTGTTATACTAGATCTCGTTTTAATATCACACAAGACATTTTAAGTGAACCATGCTATAGGAAATTCCATGTGGAGTCGATAGATTTTTTTCACATTTAAAAATTTCAAAAATCCTCGTGGGGCAAAATAAATTGGTACGAACTGTTTTTGCAGCTGCAAAAATATTCAGAAGTTTTAAAATAACAGTTAATGGGGGAATACCCATCACGTGACTCGAAATATATATGTCACACCTTCAACAGAAAAAAAACTAGTTATTTTTTTCAATTTATTTGTTCGTGAACATAATTATTATTTTTAAGATATTGATAATAAGTGAGATGCAGTGGTTATGTAAGTAGTTGAATGAGTATTTCTATGGACAAATCAGATGTTTATATTTAAAATTAATTCTTTGTTTGGAAATTAATTAGGTCAAGGGTTCATGGGAGTATGTGTTTAATATTTTTGTGACAACACTACAATGCAGCTGCAAAAGATTTTTTGATAACTCTTACAGCGGCACTGCCAATTACTGGCACTAATTTTGAGAGTCTACACAGATGTGATATACAGAATTTTCATTGCACATGTACTGATTGCATCTATTGATTGAACCTATCAACAAGCAACAAGTGGAAAATGATAGACAAATAGTAATGAACACAAAAGAAAAGAATACAATAATTATATTTGTCTAACTTTAACTCTGTCAGAAGTTAATAAAAGTAGTAGTAATCTTTAAATATAATCATACAAAATGTATGAAGTAAAATTTATATTAACTGAAATAAATGTAACAACTAATAATACTGAAATTATATTCTAGTAATATATAGTTAAAAACATGTTTTTTGAAGTACATGTAAATACAAAAATACTTGCTGTCTGACTGTATCTACAATGTAAGACAAGTTAACAATGATATGAAAATATAAACAAAACAATTCTGCAAACAAACTGAGTATGGTGCTGAAAGTAATTTCTTTTTAAAGCATTTATAAATAAAGAAGCATTAACTTTGAAGAAACAAAATGTCATTACCAAACATATAATACATGTAGCTCATTTACTGGTATAAACAATTTCACCCAAACTCAAGCTTCTTCAAAACTGACAAGTTGCAGACAAAAATCATCAGAACTTGTACAGAACAATTTTTATCATACTGAACTAATTAAGTTACAAAAATAGAAAATCTAGCTACTAATTCTTCGTTATTATATGACCTGGCTGAAATAGGTTTTGTTGACTAATAATCAAAACATTTTTATCTCAATCGTTGTAAAACAATAAGTATTTAAAATAATTATATTCAGAATAAAATATTTTATATTCTTATCCAAGTTGATTTCACAAACCTCTCAGTGACACACAAGGACATGCTGCCCTATTTCCCCAACAAAACCGATTTCAAGCAATATCAAAACATTTACCTCTACTTCCTCAGAAACAACAAAATGGTAGTAAGAACAGTTTGACAACATACATCAGTTCATTTGGTTAATAATTATAAGAGAAAATTGTAAAACTGCTTCCACTGAAAATAAAGCTTATTCTAGATCACAGAATATAACATGTGGTGACCTATTTATTTTAGATTTCAGAATAGAACATTGTGTGGTGACCTATTTATTATAAAGACATTGACTATAACATTGTATAGTGATCTATTTATGCTAGATCTCTGTATTCAACATTGTGTAGTGATCTATTTATTCTAGATCTCTATATTCAACATTGTATAGTGACCTATTTATTCTAAAGACATTGAATATAACATTGTATAGTGATCTATTTATGCTAGATCTCTGTATTCAACATTGTATAGTGATCTATTTATGCTAGATCTCAGTATACAACATTGTGTGGTGACCTATTTATTCTAAAGACATTGAATACAACATTGTAGTGATCTATTCATGCTAGATCTCAGTATTCAACATTGTATAGTGACCTATTTATTCAAGATATCAAAATATAATATTGTGTAGTAATCTTTTCTTCTAAAGATCTTGGAATATAAAATTATGTAGTGACCTGTTTACTTTAGATTCCAGAATGTAACATTGTTTAGTGAGCTATTTATTTTAGATTTTAAAATAAAACATCTCAGGAAACTACACTGTATAATAACCTGTACATTGGAGACATGAGAACATAACACTGTGCAATGTTATCAGGGAGAGACGGGGTGAAGTATTATCAAAAACATTAAAAAAGAGGAAGAATTACTTTATATATTTTGATAGTAACCATTTTATACTTATTAATATTCTAACTCACATACATATATGTATCTAATGTGTATAGAATAAAAACCATAATTAAGAGCAATTTATTTACAAACATGTACATACTGCACCAACGTGAAGCGACAGTCTTCAACACCATATTATGCAAGATAAAAAATATTCTGTATTTATCCTGCATGGAAGAAAAGTCCTAAAAAAATACTGAACACAATAATAGTAAGACAAAAATATTTCATTACATATGTAGAAAATGTTATAAACAGTAATCTTGCAATACAGCGTAAATAAAACAATTTTTATATAAAAATAATCTTTAAATAAAGTTTGATCCTGAACATAGTGCAACAAAGATATTAGTGAAACTAAATTTGAACACAAAAGTGGCACTTATTATTATAATATTACACACGACCAGAAGGCAGTCTGATGTAGGCAAGGCAAATTCACTCTCACATGCACACCCAGTCACTCAGGCCTCAACCTGTTTACAAACACTGGCAAAGGTGATTATTCACTTCATCATTTCCAACAAGAGTTGTTTCCCTTGATAGCCACACTACTTACTCTAAAAAATATCTGGTTTTCTTACCAAAACTTGCCAATTTTATCATTTATTTGTATAGTGTATAGTTCTAACATGTGCCTGGACTTTTAATTTAATTACATAGATTTCTACATACATAATTAATAAAACTAATATTAATCTCAATTGATTTATTAATATATGGTTAATGTGTCACTCAAATTAATAGAGAAGATAACTGAGAAAAGTTGTAAAACAGAATTTGTTCTATACATGTATCTCCAGTATGGCTATCAAAAGGTGGTGACCCACTCTATCATGCATAACATCTGCTACTTTGTTTATATACAGTGAAGCAAATCTGAGCATTTGGCAGGGTTTATGCCAGAGGGTAAAATTTCATACCCTTAAATTTTCTGAGGGTACAACTCTGTACCCTCAAATTGTTGTAATATGTTTTTTTTAAAGATTCTTCAAGGAGCCAGATACAATAAAGCCAGCATCAATAATCAGACTGTTATTATACAGCAGTAATCATAGCTCACATACGTCAAAGTGGTCTAGAATTCATCAATAATCAGACTGTTAGTATACAACAGTAATCATAGCTAACATATGTCAAAGTGGTCTACAATTCATTGCCTCTAAAATCAAAAAAATGTCTGGTGTCTACCCCCAGACCCCCCATTCTGCCTAAAATTATTTTCTGGCAGAAACCCTGTTTGGCTAACAAAAACAGCCAGTGAAAACAAAACAAAAAAAACATTCCAAATATCTGAAAATTGGTTGAAACAAGTTCATCTATGGTAAACCTGATTATTGCATTTTTATTGTACACACAATTTTTCAAGTTAAATATGTGAAAATATAGAAAATTTAGTAAGGATATGAGATCTTTTATAGAACCTGAATTTAATTTTGACTATGTTAGTATATCAAATGGTTATGCTCTGGTCACTAATAGTTTTTTATAATTCATCTAGCCCTGTGCTTATGAAACTTTTAAAGTTTGGATTAAATACTTTAACATCATACATTGTAACAATATCATACATTGTAATAATGCCATACAAACTGTATGGGATTAAATAGGTAATAGACTTTAGTTAAAGTTACTAATCCACACTTTAAAATGTTAGCCATCCTTTATAACTGAGCACTGTAATTATAGCTCAGAAAGGTTTTGTTAACATTTTAACATCTGCTGATCCGGCTGGGAACAGATGGTCACAAGACACTGTCCAGTACAAATGTGTCATTTTGGAAGATTTAACAATCACAAAGTTAATGTTGTCTGACATTCATGTACATTTAGTGAAAATGAACAATTCTACGTAACTTACTCATAATCAACAATTCTATATAAAACTGACTTGACTCCGTGACTAGAAATTAAGAAATAATTCTTCACATCAAGGGAACTAGAAGCTTAGAAATGTTAGTAATACATATGAAAAATAACTAGCCACCTTTTACTGACTGGATACAAATAAATGCATCATTTGTGACCAATTCTCAGAAGACACTAAACTTTGCGTCACATCAGATTCGCACCATCGTTTTTAACTTTTCTCCTTTTGACCGTAGAACAAAAAGGAAAACGGTTTTGGAAATTAAATGAAAGACCTAATTTTTATACAAAATTTCAAGAAGACAAACTGAATATTACATTTTTTGTGGGGAAAAAAAGAAGATTTTTAGCCTCTTTTTTTGTACACTTTTCAGTTACGATTTTTGTTACCGTAGCAACTGCATATAATCCAAAAAGTTATGAAGTGAAATACTTTTGTGTATCATGTTACGGTTGCAAAAGGTTTGAAAGGCAGTTGTTTGTCCTTTTGGCACTTATTTTGGGGGGAATTTTATGAGATTTTATCAAATATATCTGAGGATCAAAATGTAATAATTTTCCAGACAAGATAAAAATGTTTCCATTACAAGTATGCAAAATGTTAGGTGATTGAGAGTTGAATTATATTTTACAGCAAGCTTAAAAGCTATGATTTAACATTACATATGGAAATTACTTTCAATCAATTTTCAAATTATGTTCCATTTCTATAATTTTCTTTCCAATTTACACATTTTTCAGCATAGGGCTATATGGAAAATTGCTCGGCTAACATTAATATTAACTTTACTATTAAAACCAGATTTTTTTATTTATTTATACCTCTGACATTTCATAACAGAAAACATTTCAAAATTATCAATTATGTTTAAAAACAAATATTAGTAAAAAAATTCAAATGTAGATTTTATTATTATTTATAAATGGCCTAAGACTAAAGGAAAAATATCTGTAAACCAAGTACTAATTAAAAACAATCATTTCTCTCAGGAAAATTTCTTGTGGGAAAAATATGTCTAGGCTAAAGACATTTATTAATCTATTCCTAACCACTGATAATAAAATGTCTATTAACAGCATACTACATTTGACTAGTAGCCACAGTAATGCTGAAAAAACAACTATTTTCAATTTGGTTTTAAACACCCAAACCCCACACCCAATCAAATTTGAATGAATTACATTTTGATTTATTAAGAAATTTGAATGATGAATTTACTATATACCCAACACTAGCATATAGTTTGTACAAATCTTTAAAAAATGTTCTCTTAAATCATTAACTCTCAATTCACTACTTGCGAACCAGACTTCTGACATGATTAAAATGGTATTCACCACTGGTGAACTCATGAACATGATAAATAACAAGAATATCTGCGAAAAAAATAAAAACTTATTCTTGAGAATTGTGATTTTAAAAACAGTCTTTGTTTCTAATGGAGGTAGTGTAGCAGGGCTTTTAACTTGCATATGTACAGTGCAGAGTCCACTTTTCATGCCCCATAACAGTTACGCAAGGATACCTACCAAGAACGACAAAATAAATAAATGTTTACTAATCTTATAAAGTGGCCTTTTATCATTACTTTACATATACCTGAAAGGAAACACAAAGTCGTATTTATTGTTAAAATGCTGGTTGAAAACATCCGGTGAAATCCGCCAGGACAGAAGACGAGAGTTGTCTTTTCGTGGTTTCTATGAAAACCAGTGTAGGCCACACCAGTATTGTTCAGGACATTTGAACGATTTTTGTTCTCTCTCTTTTCACATTTAAATTTAAAATTGTTAAAGAATTGTCATTAAAATTCAGAGTATCCTGTAACTTTGTTAATGCTTAATGTTTGGTATTGCAGCGAGAACTGCACGTGAGATATCACAGTTTTTTGCAAAGGGCACAAAAAGACAACAGGCACGAATAGTGGACACTTGACAATACATTTCACATGCAAACTAATGCACGCACACACACTATTTTATAAAATTTAACAAGCCAGGGTAGGTCCTAAATCCTGTTTCAAATGACAGATAGACTATCAACTTTCTAAAAGTGGATGTGTTCTCTGGACAATGGTCATTTTGTCAATGTTATTACTCTGGAGTTTAGAAGAAATATTAAGGACAGAGCTAGGATCGAGATGTATAAACCATTAGAAATGACTATACAAGTAATAAGCAATGCATGAAAACTTTGTACATTTAAATCTGGATTTTATCAAATTTGTTCTATACTCTATCACAAAAGGCCTACTTAATGATGAATTTGCTCCCCACCCCAACTGATGACAAGCTAGTGTTTAACTGCATTTTAGAGTCTTTGACCATCTCATAGTTGCAGTCAGCATAGAGTTGTTAACATCCACAGTGAAACTGCATCTTAGAATCTTTGACCATCTCGTAGTTACAATCAGCACACACTGTGTGGTACCACTCATCGCAATCATCACACTGAACCTGTAACGAACATTAAAAAAATTCTTTATATTTACATTTCTCACTTTTGATGAGCCAATGAGAACCATGTAACTGGCAGTGTTGGGAATTGGTTGAACTCTCTGATCACTGATAATTGCTATGCACTCGGGTGAGGAGGCCAGCATTAATTTCTATCTCTGTTCATTAATTAATACTCCAAGTTTTTATTCATCAAAAACGTACTGTTAGTGAAGATTATATTAATAATTACATAACTATCACATACCCATGCAACACGTTTTGCTTTTGGTCGCGTACAGTTGGCAGATGCACATGTTTCGTACTCGTACCACTCAACTCCATCCTCTAGCTCATCAGAGTCCATATCTGATCGGTTGTTTCTTCTCTTCTTCTGTCTTGTCTTTGGTTGAGCTACAAACATATTTTAAAATGCATCACACATTAAAGGCAATCTGTAACAACATATTAGGGTTGCTAGTGTTTTGTCTAGCCACTCCTAGTATGGTGCAGCACCATACCCTAATAACGTGGCACAATGCTGCCTTCACATACAACAGATCAAAACAGATTTCGTCTTTCAAAATAATAATAATAAAGAAAGAAAAGATAAATCAACAACAATAAACACACACACAGATTTTGTGATAATTAAAATTTGCTCTTTCAAAACCCTAATATGGTATTTATTATGAATACTAACATTTTTTCACAAAAGTCAGAAAGCATCAACAAACTTTCCAGCTTTGCCCTGTTGTCTTTTCAAAGGTACTGATATAATGGCAGGCTGGTTTAGTTTAACAATATAACATGTACATCCAGAACTAACAACACTTTCATAGGAAGACCTGATGCATTACATTATATTAAATAATTATTTTATAAATAAATGTATAAAGTGCTCTAAAAATATTAATATATATATATAGTGCCCTCAATAGTTTAAGATATATTATGTCTTACATTTCATTTATTTTGAACAAATCACTATAATAGTAATATTTTAAATAAAATTGTATATATATGTATATTAAACAAATAAAAATAATAATATTAATGCTTGCAGGAAATTATATTTTTTCTCCACTTTAATCCTGATAATATAACATTAAAACCAGTTATTCATAAGTATGCAAACAGCTACACACACTTGTGCTGTATGAAAAAACTAACCTTATCAAATCTACTTTGAAGTTACCTACCAACAACATAAATAATTAAAAAGAACATTCAGTTTAAATACCTTTTTTTCGTTTGTTTGTCCGCGATTTGATTTCTTTTGATTGGTCCTTTTTGATCGATGATAGGCTTGTGTCTGTAATACATAACGTAATAAAGAATATATTCCAATCAAGACTAGAAATATGATCTGCTATCAGCATATTACCCCAGATACTAAGAAAAAGGTACCTGTCAATAAGTTTTTAAAATCATGTATGTTAAACATGTAAGTCAATGTTATAAAAAAAATTGTTTGACAATGTATCTACAATTACATAATAACAAGTAATGTCAAGATTAGTATTTAATAACCATAAAAATTGTTCCAGTTCTAAAGTAGATTTTAATTAGTAATTCTCAAACCTTTTTTAGGCTACCGCCCACTTGGCTCCCAGGCCACATCCCTAGTGCCCCCATCCCCACACATATGAAGACACACATCTTTCAAAAACTAATTTTTACTTCGTTCTGATGCCATCCTGCTACCCCCTGTTTCCTCACACATCCCAAAGTAAATTTTTTGAATAAAATGTCCAGACTTTTAAAATTTTAATTGTGTTTGTTAACTCACCTTTTTCGATGTTAAGTGTATTGTGATTATGTTGCAATTCTAAATATTTTGTTCCATTGGCTACCTTTGGTCTGTCAAAGAAACAAATATAAAGATAATCAATCTGATAAAATAAAGGATTTTAAACACATTTATTTATTCATTAAAAGAAATTAAAAAGAAAAAAATAAGGTAAAAGATAATATATATATATACTTGAACCACATTAATGTGCAAATGTAATATTAAAAAGAAATAATAATAACAGAGGAGGATCTGTTATAATTAGCGTCCTTTTCTGTTAAAGAAAAATGTTACAAAATGACCACAAAGGAGCTTAATTGTAAACTACATTTAGTGTTAGCATACATGTACAAGCATGTTATAGCATTCAGGTATAAATATTTCTTACTTCATGTTGTATTTAGTGATTATTTTTATGACTGATAAATATACTTTAGATTTTATTCCTGACACCACAGGACTAGTCACACGACCTTAAATTAGCATATATGAGTAATTCAGTTAATTGCATAAAATGGTTCTACACCAGTTCTGTGCAATTATGAGGAATTTACTGCATGTTTCTGTATCGATCAATACTAATGTTTATCATAAATTTTAATGGCAACATAATTTTAACAATCATGATGACACTGATTGTAAAAAAGATTAAATTTAATTTACAAACTAACTGTGTAATATTTTTTTATTGTTCTGAAGAGGTTATTCATGCGACATCATTTTCACAAGAGTTATTTCCCTTGGCAGCTCTCTTGACAGCCAAACACATTTCTATAACTAAAGACAATATAAGAGAAAGTTTGTCAAATTTCATGTTTCTATTGGAAACAGAGCCTCAGTGGTCCAGTTATAGGACATCGGACTCCCAAGTTGATGACAATGTTTAGAAAACATGCCAGATACTGGCTCACATGTTGACCAAGTCAGAATTACCAAATGTTTGACTTTCAATAGCCAATGATTAATAAATCAATGTTTTCTAGTGGTTTTCAAACAAAAACAAAACAACAATGTTGGAAACAGTAGTCTATATCTCCAGTCTTTCATCCAAAGAGAGACAACTATGTATTAACTGCTAAGTACTGTTTATACTCACTAACAATTATAAAAAATGAAGTATAAAATAAATATATTCTTTATAATGATTTACTTACCGGTTTGTTACATGGTCTATATTTTGTATATCTTGCAGAGTGGCAGTGTTTGAGCTCTCCTCTTGTTTGAGCAAATGTTCAGACACCAAATCAAAGAAGCATTGTCTTTCAACTTTATCTGTAACATTGTTCGTTTTGTTGCAGAGAAATGTTTGTAAGGAGAGTTTCTCATCACTTAAGTTTGGTTTTGCAGGCACAAGTGGATCACATTCATCTTGCAATTTGGCTGACACAGTAGCCAAAGAATCCCCATCAACACTGCTGCAGGAGGTACTACTTATAGACAAACATGTAACTTGTGTTTCATCATTTTGAAAAGCTTCATCAGGATCTTGTTGATCAGAATCTGATGTATCATCTAAGCAAACTTCTGTAACAAATTGACTTTTATCTATTACAGGATGGTCTATTAAAGAATGCTTCAAATTGTTTTTACTACAAGTTTTACTTTCACTTTTGTTATTTAAAATGTGATTATTTTTTTCATATTCGAACTGTGGACTGTCTTTATCAATACACAATATTTTGTCATGTGCCACACCAGCTGGTGATGCAGGTTCGAAACAATCTGTTGTCGTGTTTTTATCCTTGCCGTCACTACTTTGTTGTATGCACTCACTTCGATCATTATAGTCTTGAATCGATGGCAATTTGTGTTGATTGCACAGTGTAGATGAAGATGAAACATGCTCAAACTACAAAATTAAACAGGAAAATAAATTTTGAAAGGCATATTATCCTTTTCTCTCAGAAGTATATTTTTCAAATTACGAAATATACATTTTGTAGCCTCTATTTTATAAAAAGAAAAAAATTAATAAACAATGAAAATCGGGGAATTTTTTTAATAGAATTTCAGTCATTAAAAATAAATTATTACATGCTAGTAGCTACCCATTTTTAACAAATTTCAATCACGAACTGTAGCAAATAAAACAACATTCAGATTGTTTATACACTTACCATAAACTCAAATTCTGAGTTCTGTTGGGTTGAGTACTCCCCTGGTTGAATTTTATAGCCATTAGTATGTCCAAAAGTAACCTTGTCACCTTCCTGGAGAATATAAGATCCCTGAATCTGAAATCAAACAAATATTCACAGAATTACAAAACCACTTGTAACAGTTTATAAGGAAATAATATATTTAGACTAGTAAAGCCACATTTTTATGTTTAAACTTATGGAATAAAAAATATAATTTGTTATGGGTTATTTTGACTCAAGAGAAAATCAAGACTTGTTAAAATTCCAAATGTTAGGTGAATGTGGTCTGCTTGACTGGCTTTAAGCAGACATTAAAGAAATTAAACATGTCTTTGAGGCATAGAGTATTTGATAATCTGGTGGTGAGGGAATGCATGTATTTTTACCTGTACCTGCATTAATGCAACCTCTGCAATTAAGAAAATCTCCACAGCAAAATAGGTGCTATGCAGAAATAGTGTCCACAACATTTTCAATGGCAACTTTAGTTAATTGATTCTTATACACATTGTTCCTCTATTTGTAATTACCCGAATATCATTAATAAAAGTTCCATTCAGGCCTTTCTCTCGAATTTTGAACTGCAACCCATCATCACCATAGTAACCTGTGATTTCAGCATGAGTGCGGGAAATAAAATTCTTTAAACGTCGAGAATCAAGAAAATAATCATTCTTGTGGTTCCTGCCAAATGTTAAAGTTCCTTCTTTCAATCTGAAAATTAAAAAAAGTTAACTATTAAAAAATTAATATACAGACCCAGTGATTTTCCGTTTCAAAAAAGCTATTTTCCATTTCATGTTTTTGTGAATTCTGTTTCATTTCCTTTTCAGGAATAAAATATGTTTAACTAACAACTTAATTGAAATAATTTCTGACAGTTCATAGGAGAAAATATTAGCCTATTTATTCATGCTTCTTTAATTTAGTCATAACTGTAAGAAGTAATTATTTTTATCATATTACTGTCAAAAAAACATTAAACGCATACTCCCACAGACCCTTGACCTAATTAATTTCCAAACAAAGAATGAATTTTAAATATAAACATTTGATATGTCCTTAGAAATACTGCAGGGCTTTCCCCAGGATTTTTTAAGGCGCTTACATTTTCACAATTCACTTCCCTGCATAGATAATAATTATGATCACAGAAAAAAAGGAAGACTAAAAGTGTGACATGTATAAGTTTAATTTTTTTTT
>JAULBS010108124.1:0-15359 GCA_032355785.1 Symmetromphalus regularis | reverse complement strand
AACCAGCTATTAACAATTAGCACAACTCCTACATCTCCCATGTCATTATTAAACTGTAATAATGAAGACAAATCAATGTGGTAAAACCAGTACATCCTCAACCAGCTATTAACAATTAGCACAACTCCTACATCTCCCATGTCATTATTAAACTGTAATAATGAAGACAAATCAATATGGTAACACTTGGTTTCTTTTTACATGATTTAAATTCACATTATACTTTAATCAATGAGAATTGGTTGCAGGAATTTTTAAACGTTAGGGTCCAAAGATATTTTAAAGATTTTTTTATATTGGAGGGGTATCCAAATTAGTTACAACCTTATAGTGAAGAAAAAATAAAAATAGATGGCCAAGAGGAAGGTTGAAGGGGGATCCACTCCGGATATGTCAGTGTTGTATAAAACTTGTTCTGGTTTTCTTTATTAAGCATTGTAGTTGAGAAAATATTTAAGGATATGGTATTTATGCTGTACATGAGGTGTGTTGTGTTTGTAGGAGATATTATAAGTGATAAGCAGCGGCGACTGCTCTACAATATGGAGATGGAACAAATGGCTGTGACAGCAAAGGCGTTAATGGAGAGTGTCAGTCATGTTCAGTCAAGCTTCACATGTGCAACTCATCTCGAACATGTCAGACCCATGTTTAAGGTAATTCAAAGCAAACTTACATGCAGATATGTAATGTATACTTGTTCTGTACCTTATTTCTACATTATTTGCCTAATTCCTCATGTTTGTTCCACTAAACATTTCAAAAAAAAGAATAGATGATATTCATTGTAGATTTTCAATCCTTAATGTATTGGTTTTTATTCAGTAAGTAATAATATCAGTACATTTTAATATTTTATTAGATTAATTTTTTAAATGTTTTTTGTATAGAACTAGATTAATATTCAATTATATATTCTCTTGAAATTATATATTTAAGGGAAGATAAAATTCTTTCTAAAGTTTTGTTTTGTATATGTTTAATGTTAGACATTTTTTGTTGTTTTGTTTTCTCAGATGGCTTGGACCCCATTTCTAGCTGCATTTAGTGTAGGTCTGCAAGACTGTGATGATCAAGATGTGGCCACACTGTGTTTAGATGGCATCCGCTGTGCAATAAGGATTGCCTGCATATTTCATATGGAGGTAGCATTGCTTGTTTAGTATACAAAATTATGGTTTATATATTTTACACATGGCACCCGAGCTCCCTCCTTAATCTGCTGATATGTGATGTTAACACTGACAAAAATTGTAATTCATTTATTTGTTTTTATTCAGTTATTCACATATATGCTATATCAACCAGATTCCATAATACATATATATATATGAAAAGCTCAGTTACAAAAGGGCTTAGATCTATTTTTGCCAAAATTGAGTTTGATGCACTGACTAATAGTGATTAACCCTTGCTTCAACATGATAAATGTAATGAGTTTCAAAACAGCATACGTACCTCAGTGATGTATCACATAATGTTCACTGATAGTGTAAAACATATTACATACTGTTCACTTTATTGGCATTTTCTTTTAAACTGTTAAATTGTCTATAATCTCGTTTGCAAGTAAGCTCTTCATATATTAAAGTTTGTGGTATAAGCTCCTTTGTTTCTGGAAAATTTTATATAAAAAGATAGCCTGTATGGTTAGGGTTCTTTTTCTTATTTTTTTCTGTATGTTGCAGTTATCATTTTTATCCCCCAATACGCACCAACTGGATGTGCTAGGTTGTTGTTTTAAACATAAAAGTCTGTCCATTTATGATATAGTTTCAGGGTGTAGATTAGCAGTCACTTGCCCACCCATGTGGGGATCAAATTGAGGTGGGCGAGTTCAGTATTGATAATCATCCACCCTGCTGGCCACCATGGGTTTCTCCGAAGTGAACCACAAAACTGAACTCCAAACGGTGTCAGAGACAACAATCGCACCATCTTGCCGCTATCTGAAAAAGGTTAATGTACACCCCTGTAGTTTTAATTCAACTGTTAATATTTGAGGGTAATATATTGTTCTGTTTGTCTTTTACAGCTGGAAAGAGATGCATATGTTCAGGCACTCGCCCGGTTTACTCTGTTGACATGTGCCACACCGATTACTGAAATGAAAACTAAAAACATTGACACAATTAAAACGCTCATCTCCGTGGCTCACACAGATGGAAACTATCTTGGGAAGTCTTGGCTGGAGGTCAGTTCTAAGGGATCACTAAGTTTGTTACGTATGTACTCAGGGCTCAAATTTCATTGAGGCATTTGCCTTGCCGCCTTGTCCCTTTGCAGCAATGTCCTCTCAATTTCACTTCTAACTAAGGAAAATATTGCCATGCTCTTTTTTTCTCACTTGTCCTATAGGAAACACATTTGCTGTTGTGCCCTTGATGTGTACTCAAAATTGCATTAGTGCCCTCTTCATTCCTAGGAATCCAAGGCAACAATTGCCTTGCACCCAAACATCGAAGTTCGATACTGTATATTGCATGGTCAATAAGTAATAAATCTGCCACCTACAGACATTTGTAATATGTATTGAAATTACCATGTTTACCCAACCTATTACAATAGCCACTGGCTACACCCACATATTTTGGTCTGTAGTGCTAACAGTTTACTTTTGTTTTAGATCTTGCGGTGTATATCCCAGTTGGAACTAGCGCAGCTGATAGGAACTGGGGTGAAAACAAAGTACATCTCAGGGCATGCCAGTCAGTCTGCAGCAGGACATCCTATTGAGTCTTTTGATCCTGAAGGTAAGATCTTCCCCAATCGCCGATGTTTACTTTTGTGCTGTCGGGTCATTAAATAAATAAATAAATCCTGATAATAGCATGTTCCTGTTATTTGATTAATATTCTGCTGAACAGAACCAATTGTATGCAAATATATACAAAGAATTTCTTTTAATTGCATATGCTTTCTTTGCATCATTTGGTTAATTGCATAAGAAAATGTAGAAAACTTAATTTTTTTTCTTTCAAAGTATCAAAAACCATGGCTGATCTTAACATTTTTATCAAATAACAACAAAATGACCACAAAGTAAGTGTAACGGTATACTTTTTTTGCATCATTTTTAGCATTCAGGTTACATGGTCAAAGAATTCCATACTTTTTTCAATCATTATGCTCTTTGTGATCACTGTTTGATAAATGTACTTTGATTTTATATCAGATAGTTCAAGAATAGAAATGTGATTTTAAATGAGCATTTCTGATAAAGAAATAATCCTGTTAATTGCATAAAATATCATGTCAAAAATAGCATGTCAGGAAATAGCTGGTGGAGTTAGCACATATCATTTATTTATTGCAGTAATTGCACGTGGTAATTTAGATCGTCAGCGGTTGGCCAACTTTCATGAGACTGTCGGAGAAACGAGTTCACAGAGCGTTGTTGTGGCAGTGGACAGGATATTTACTGGTTCTGTGAAGTTAGATGGTGATGCTATAGGTAAAAAGAGTTAATACCTTTTTTAGTCAGTAACTTCATGATAATTTGGATATTGTTTATTAATCTACAATCTTAATTAAAATTCAGGCGTGTTATGACATGCATTTTTGTAATGTATTGAATAGTAGAGCAGCAGAATCAAAGAATTGTGCAATTCACCGTACAAGTATGAAATTTGGTACAAGGATAGTTTGACCAGCTGATCATTTGTAGATATAAAACTACTTTCAACAATGACTATCATGCATGTGCAAAATATTTGAAAAAAATGTATGCTAGTGAAACATGCTTCCTTGCTTAAATAAATGTTTCAATAAATAATTTATGTTAAAGCTGAAATGTGTAAAGCATGAACTCTCAAAATTTAAATAGGTTAACCGCTATTGAGTTTATCGAAATTTATCCCATGGCTATATCCTTCAACATGGTGTAATAAAACATATATAACAACTGACCATCTATTTACAAATGTTTGATTTGAGGTTAAATTTGGCCATTTTGGCGGAATCTGAGTAGTTTGTTAAACATCCTTCACCTAGAATTCTTTTTAAAGCCATCTACCAGTTAGACTATCAATATTTCGTAAATGTTTTGAGCTCGTGTTCTTTTGAAACAAGAAGGTGGTTCTACGCCCAGAAATGATCACTGTGACACATTGTACCTGTGTGCCATATTTCATGCTTGTATCCACAACAGCACTATTATCTTATGATATCTTAATAGAACTATATATACATCTATAAGACGTACACATTTTTCAACATAGGTATGTGCAGTACTTAATAAAAATTCTGACTACTATTGTTATGGTAGTTTCGGAAATAGAATAAAAATTATTTTTATCGATTATTTCTTTCATAATAAACTGACATGTAAATATATATTTAATGACACTACCTAATTTAGCATTTACATGTTTGGTCTCTTATTGATGTACAAGGTTAAGTTTACTCTTGATATTAAGAGAGATATTTTAGCAAACAGGTGACTTTCACACTTTATTTGAACAGACTGTCCTTCACGACGTTTTGCAACAGCAATGAAATTGACACATCACTCAATACTTAGTATAGTCTGTTCCATTAAATTGTGCAAATCACTTGTTTGCTGAAAATTTTCTTTTAATTTTAAGAGTAAACACCACATTGTACATCAGTGAGAGACCAAACAAGTAAATACAAAATTAGATAGAGTGTCATTAAATATATATTTACAAGATATTTACTTGTCAGTTTAATATGAAAGAAATAATCGACGAAAACCATTTTCATTTTATTCCCGACACTACTTTAGTAATATGATTTCTGTATGTTAAGTTCTTAATGTACATCATTATTGGAAACATTACTATATTAAGCAAGGAAGAGTGTTTCACTAACATGTGTGTTAAAGATTTCTCATTTCATAATAGTTGTATCTAAAGATTTTGTCAGTTTGTTACAAAGATGTTTTACTGGTTCTGTTGGTTATTTCAGTGGAGTTTGTGAAAGCTTTGTGCCAGGTGTCTCTTGATGAGCTAGCAACTCGCTCACACCCTAGAATGTTCAGTCTGCAGAAGATCGTTGAGATATCTTATTACAACATGGGTCGTATCCGTCTTCAGTGGTCGAGAATCTGGCAGTTTATAGGAGACCACTTTAATAAGGTAACTATGAATGTATATATGAATGTGGTTATCTTTGTGTAATGTTAACTTTAATACTGTTATAGACATCTTAGCTCTTAATTTTGTTGGCACATTTAAACAAATTTAGTATAATATTATAAATTTCTGATTTTGGCTATTTTTGGGGAATCTGAGCAGTTTTATTAAATGTCCTTTACCTAGAATTCTTATTAAAGCCAGTTACCAGTTAGACTTTGACAGAAATATTCACTAATCTTACTGCCATGATTATAAATTATGGGAAGAATATCATAAAAAAACCACAATTAGGTTTTATGTTATTAGTTTATCATTGTATAAATCTGTCGTGTCAGGTACGTAGTAACTGGTCTAATATATTTATAATATTTTATCTTCATTTTTCAGGTTGGATGTAATCCCATTGAAGACATTGCCTTTTTTGCAGTTGATTCTCTGAGACAACTGTCCATGAAGTTTATTGAAAAAGGAGAATTTATATATTACCGATTTCAAAAAGATTTCCTTCGGCCTTTTGAACATATCATGAAGAGAAACAGGTAAATTTATCACTTAAGTTACTAAGAATTTTTTTTTTTTTTTTTAAATATTTGCTTACATAATGTTATATATATATATATTACTATGTACAAAATATATATGGAGTATTACATTAATCTAATGAATTCTGGTATTAAAGTAGTGATTAAATACATTTATGAATTATTTCATTTGTGAAAATTATTGTAATGTCAGCAAATAATGTCTGATGACAAACAGTAAACAATGATTATCAATATGTCTTTGACAGAAATATTCACTAATCATACTTCCATTGTAAATTATGGGAAGAAGACTAGTAAAAAATTACGACTATATTGTTTCTTATCTTTTGACATAATTAAATGGTTTCCAGTTATTGGCCATACAAGACATAGTTATAATCATCTGTTGTGTTGTAGGTCTCCAACAATTCGAGACATGGTTGTGAGATGCGTTGCTCAAATGGTTAACTCTCAGGCAGCCAATATCAAATCAGGTTGGAAAAATATCTTTAGTGTTTTTCACCTGGCAGCATCTGACCACGATGAGGGTATTGTTGAGCTTGCCTTTCAAACAACTGGAAAAATTATCTGTAAGTTTATCCTCTATTAATTTCTAGTTTGAAGTAAATCTAAACTTTAGGCTTGTTATGTTATGTACATTTTTAACATGGTTGTTCGTAGAAAAGGGTTTGGGATTTTGACTTGTTAGAGGTCACAGGATCAATAAGAATCAATGGATCCATTGCATTTTTCTCATACTTGTACTCTATAACAGTTATTTTGACCCCCAATAGCCAATATTTATTTTCGTGCTTGGGGGTCATTAAATCAACATTCATCCCATAAAACTCAAAGCACAAGCGTTGTTTTTGTTGGGATCATCTCACTTAATTGAGAAAATTCAAATGTGTCAAAAATTACTTTGTGTTAATTTTCAAGTGACAAAAGTGAACACATAACATGCAAGGCTTTCATTGCACTTGGCTGGCAGCTTGCCAGAGTACTGGTTTAGTAAACGTATGTAATTATTTCACATCAGTGCATTTGTGTTGTTTTCCAGCAAGTATTTTTGAGAAACATTTTGTTGCTGTGATCGATTCATTCCAAGATGCTGTCAAGTGTTTGTCTGAGTTTGCCTGCAATGCGGCATTCCCAGACACAAGCATGGAGGCCATCCGACTGATTAGAAACTGTGCTAAGTATGCAGCTGAGAAACCACAGGTACATAAACATTTTGCTTGATTGCCTTTTTAAAATAATAATGCTGGATAATTCTGCCTTGACTGTCCAACCTACGTTAGTTACTACAGATCTATATTGAAAAGATTTTGAAGTTAAAAGGTAAAGTTTGTTTTATTTAATGATGCTTCTAGAGCACTTTGATTTTTATCTTATCATTGCTATTGGATGTCAGTCATATAGTCATTCTGACATATTTCTTTTAGAGGAAATCTGTTGCCACCACATAGGCTAATCTTTCCGATAAACAGCAAGGTTTTTTTAATGCACTTTCCCACAGAGAGGGCAGCACATACCACAGCCTTTGATGTACCAGTTGTGGACCACTGGTTGGAATGGAAAATAGCCCAGACTGCAGGCAGACACGCTACCACTTGAGCTACATGCCACTCAAAAAGATATTATGTTATATACAATTCTATTTATATCATGGTCCTGCAGCTTGACATTGTTGCTATAGTTCACTGATTTATTTTTAGACTTTTGTTGAACATGCCGGTGAAGAGATGAATGTTCCAGAAGAAGATCGAGTGTGGGTTCGAGGCTGGTTTCCCGTCCTCTTTGAGCTGTCCTGTGTGATAAATAGATGTAAATTAGATGTTAGAACCAGGTATATATATTTTTATTATTTTGAAAAATACATTGTCTGGTTGTTGATTTTTAAAAAAGTATTCATATTATTAATTTGTTCAAACTGGAAAAAAAAATCTCTAAAATTCCATATAGTAAATCATTTTTGCTAATTTACCTCAATGATAAAGCATCTGTCTGAGATATGTATCATTTAAATATAGATCCCATTACATACATATATTTATTAAATATTCTAATAGATCTCCATGGTGGATATCAAAACCTGTTGTTTGGAAAAGAACTTTAAAAATCGCTTTTAAAATTGGGTTTCTATTGTCATAACAGAGATTTTATTCTTCGTATGTCATTGTTAACAGGTTTGACACCTAGAAGTCGAATAAACAATATGCTGAGGTGTTGTTAAACAACCAACAATTTCTGTTGTGGAAGCCTTTGAGGGCGTTTTCTGCTGCTGCACCTAATCAATACAAAATATGTTTTTGCTGTTTTTTCCTTCAGAGGCTTAACTGTGATGTTTGAGATAATGAAAACATATGGTGAATCATTCCAGCCACGCTGGTGGCGAGATCTCTTCAATATTATTTTCCGTATCTTCGACAATATGAAACTGCCAGAACAGTTGAATGAGGTTAGTGACTTCATACAATGTATTTTTTAACAACATGTACTAATATTTAAACGTTTGTAGACTCAGTCCACTTTTGTAGTTTGATAACCATAGGCATTATGCTGATCTGTATGTAATCAAAATACTTTGAGCTTTACCTGAAGCCATTTCTTAATTTCTAACCTGATTTGGGAGGCAGTGTTATTATAAAATTTTTGTTAGTTACCTCTTAAATATAAATTAAAAATAACAATGTACGTACTAAAAGGTATAATTTAAACTTGGCATTCATCGATTAAATATGTGAGTGGGATGTAGCTCAAACGGTAGCGTGTCCACCTGTGAACCGATTGGTTGTGGGATCGATCCTTCTCAGTGGACCTATTTGCTGTTTGAGCTATTTTCCGTTCCAACCAGTGGCCCACAACTGGTTCATCAAAGGCCGTGCTATGTGAGGTGCAGCCTGTGGGACAAAGCCTTTAAAAGACCCGTTCTGCTTATCAGAAAGAGTAGCCTATGTGGCAGCAGCAGGTTTCCTCTAAATAAATATGTCAGAATTACCATATGATTGACGCCCAATAGCCGATGATAAGATGAAAATCATTGTGCTCTAGAGACATCGTTAAATAAAAGAAACTTTACTTCAACAATTAAATAAATAATACTTTGTAATAACCCTGCTTTTTATATCTGCTAGGAAGATATAGAGATTTTCTATTACTATGTTTGCATTGATTGTGTCTCAAACATTTACTTGTATATTATTGTTAAACCAACAGAAGAATGAATGGATGACGACAACATGCAACCATGCCCTGTATGCCATCATCGATGTGTTCACCCAGTACTATGATATCCTTCACGGAATCCTGCTGTCTGATTTGTACCAGATGCTCCACTGGTGTGTGCAGCAAGGTTGGTGATTTTTACATAATAAAGTAACATATGTGGTTTGCCACCTAACTGATGATTAAACATGTCCAAAGCTACTCTTTACTGGAATCAGTGATTTTGGAATATATTTAATTTAGAAATTGTGATGGTTAATAGTATAATTAGGTAGGATAGCTTTCTTGAAAACAATAGATCGCAGGGCTGCAGAAATGGAGAATTTTTCATTAGACCGCCGGACAAGAACCAACTAAATTTTACTAGCCCGCCGGAATTTCTACTAATCTGCCATCCTATAGAACAATAAATAATGTGTAATTATCTGACAGTTTGTGAGCTTTTATGATTTCCTGTTTTAATATTGAGGTTGCAACAACAAAAGGTTTAGCCTTCGTTTTTTCTGTTTTGTTTTCTCTGCAATCCCTACAGAACATGGTGCTTTTTTGAGGAATCATATATTAATCACATATTTTCTCCCGACTCCGTGTTTAGCCAACTTTCTTTCCACACACACTATCGTTTTTCTTTTTCATACTGTCTGTCCTTTTATTTCTTTTCTTCATCTGTTTTTTTTTTTTTTCCTGCAGTGGATTTCAAACACTGTCCAAATATTGCCACATTAACAAATGATTTCAAAAGTAGAACCATGCGCATCAGTTTTGATCCAAAAACAACTGACACTCGGCATAGCATCCATGGTAGCATGGAAACAAAAACTATTATTTGGCGACTGTGCAGACGCAAAAACTAAGATAGCTGAGAGTCTTTGATTAACAAAACTACATTCTAAACCCTTGGTTTAAATTATTTTGAATTCTGGCATGCCTAATACGGAAAAAAATATAATTACTGTCAGTGAGAAAAATATAGATCACCTGTTGGACTGGTAGTTGCATTTTTTAACTCATCTGTCAGAACATTTACTTACATTTGGCAAACGGATGAGTAATTTCAGCACCCCTGGAAGGTTTGTGTTATTTTTTTATTTATAGATAGTTCCCACTCATGTTACACTGGCAGTGATGTTTTGAACCAAGCATATCCATGTCTGTCCTCAGCTACAGATGTTGTTGTGTTTTCATTGCAAATTTAATTAATCTACTCACACACTTCTCAGGGAAGAATAAAGTTTAACATGGAGAATCATTAAACAATGTTACAGGTAATCTTAATAAATATTGATATAGGTATTGGCAGCTATATTGAACAGCTGATATCTTTGTTTGACGTTAGTAATATCTGAGATGCTAGTACCTCTAATCTGTACAGAACAATGCACCATCTTTGTTTGTTCTCGGTGATTTACAATCGTAGCAATGGTAAACAATAAAGGGTGATAATTTCATCACTACATCCATTCTCAAAGGTACATGAGGCATATTTACAGATAACTGTAACCTATACTTAGACTGTCTGTGTTTACGTTTGGCCCACATGACTGTAGCACAATGGATTTTGTTAAGTCTAGGAAGTGTCGTTATGACAGCAGTGGGGAGTTTTCTATGTACTATGTGTCATATTTACCATGTTTTTATCAACTAATAGCCTCTGGATAGGGAACATGTAGATTTGTTTAAAACGTAGAGGCACTGATTTTCCATTTCAGATTTTCCTCTTTTCCGTTTCAGAATTTAATAAATTCAGTTTTTTCCATTTCAGTAAATTTTATAAGTTCATTTTGTGTTCTACTAAAATATTTTCCATTAAATACACACACGCATGAAGATAAAAAAACAAAGAACAACAAAACAAAACCAAAAAACCCTTGAATTGAAACTTGTTTAATACATAATTACATCGAGTTTGGTAATTCTCAGGGTTTTTTTGCGAAAATCTCCGATAATTAGAATCGATCACATAAAACTCTCTTGAATTGTATCATTTATTTACCAAATGTAAAAACCAATTTTCTTCATTTTAAATTATGATGAATATTATAAATAAATCAACCCAAAATATGTAATAAATCTTTAACTTGCGTGACTGTCGGAGAATTTGAGGGGCAAAAAAAACATTTACAAAAAAGGCAAAAAACATCCTGTTCTTCCGTTAAATCGACAGAAGTATGTGAAGCAAACAAATGATGATCTGTGACGTAACACATACAGATATCAGTATAGTCAGGTAATGACCATTTTGTTGTTTTCAAACTGACACTGGAAAATCTGCTTAATTAGTCAGCTGCGCTTTTTGGAGACAAGTAATAATGTTTTCAAAAAAATCGGGGATTCTGTTTCATATGTTTTTCTGCGATTCCATCCACATTTCCGTTATCATGGAAAATCAGAGCCTCTAAACATGTCTTGCATATATTTAGCAAATACAGCTTCTTCTTGTTTTCTGTGAATAGTAATTAAACCAAGCATACTAAATCTCACTTCAGTACCCTGGTGCTCAATAATTAATACTAATTTTATGATTACTGCCTAAAGAGGATATTTCCAGATTTATTTGTGTTTATTTACAGATAATGAGCAGCTGGCCAGATCTGGCACAAACTGTCTGGAAAACCTTGTGATATCTAATGGTGGCAAGTTCTCATCAGATGTCTGGCAGAATACGTGTTGTTGTATGTTGGACATATTTAAAAGCACCATTCCACACACGTAAGTACCTCAACTGAACTGGCAGAATATGTGTTGTTGTATGTTGGACATATTTAAAAGCACCATTCCACACACGTAAGTACCTCAACTGAACTGAACTTAACTTTATTTCACTATGGCCGTAATTCAACAGCATAAAATACAAGTACAATAAAATATTATATACATAGATAAAATGACAAGATGGCAGAAAAAGTATACTGTTAATAATGTATAAAATATTATTAAGTTGATATTAGTTAACATAAATTATATAAATAAATTGTAAAATTAGAACAGAATGTCATCCATGGGACTTTAGAATATTCATAATTATGTGGCAGAAAATATAAGGACACCAGTTTTTTTTAATTTCACATATTTAAAATTTATATACATTTGATCTAGACTGACAATACTTTGGGAGAAATATTTTGTGCTCACACTGAGGACATAATAGCTACTTCTGATTGATATTTTGATTGTTTATTTGATCATTTTTCCACCAACGAAAATTGTGACATGGAAGGGAATTTAATTAATTTTCATTTGTACACAAACTTTGGCCAATGTGACACGGCAAAGATACCCAACCCCTAATTATAATGGCGTGCATTTATAGCAGTCTTTGTTGATTTTTTAGCCTAAAAATTTTGGCAATAAATATTGCAGAAACCACAATTACAATAAACAAAAATTACAATTAATTATAATAATAATATTTAGTCCATACACATCAGTTATTTTAGGTTTTTATTGGGTTTTCCATTAATAATATGTGCAGGAAAGCAATTTACAAATACCCACTCAACTTGACATTGTCAAAATTAATACAGTAGTTCTAAAGGTTTAACAAACTTTCCTTACAGCCATTACAGATGTTTAACATACTTTAATTTGTCTAATTCAAGAATGTTTTAACTAATATGTTTTAAAACTTATATTTGATTGTTAGGTTATTAACTTGGCGTCCTGATTCTGGTGATGTTTCTGAATCTTTGATAACAGAGGAAAAAGATGACTTAAATCAGGTATTTTTATTGTATATTTTATTTTAGTACATATATTTTTACAATTTCATTTATCACGGACATAAGTAGCCAAGATCATAATTAAAAAACTTTAACTTTTATTTCATTCAAAATAATTAAAACTTATTTCGGTTCTTTTATGGAGTTAATGCTTTTGTATATTTAATAGTATATTTTGAAATATTGTTCTGTTTGGATCAAGAAGTGACATCTGGAAGATACAGAATATTTTGAGATGGTAAATTTTCTTAACTTTGGAATGAGATATATTGTTTTCTTGTAATTTATTTTAAGAACGCACCTGTTCACAAGGACAGTAATTATGACAACAGAAGACTGGTACGTTCAGACAGTAATGGAAGTACTGTTTCTCTCGATTCCAAAGATTACAAGATCCCCAGATCGAGTGAGTTTTTGTTTTGTGTTTTCATGGCTGTTATTTTTCAGAACATTTGTAATAACCAATGCATGGCTTAGAACATGTATATCTGTCACCACAATGGTTTTTTAAAATCACCACATTCATAACTTTGTAGCGACATTAAACAAATAATTGACACAATAAGTAGAAAGTTCATGTATTCTTAAATATAATATGGTTTTCAGGTGTCTAAACAAAGTCAAATGAATGTTTCATGTTAGACTGATAAGTGTATAACTATGTAAAACCTCACTATCAATATAGACAGTAGTATCCGATGTTAAGTCTGATTACTGATTCCTTTGTTTTACCCTAAGAGCAGGCAAATAAAAACCGAATACAGTCAAATGCTAAGTGGTCTGACAGTATGCAGTGTGGTCAACTGTGATGTGGGATTAAGTGTTTATGGAGTACAGACTTAAATATAGTCATTAATTTCGGTTATTGCTCACTTGATTGTACATGCAGTTTATTTGTTTGCATTTTACTTTTCTATTTTTTCCTCACTTCATACTTAAAAATGAGTTCATATATTTATATATATAAATAATAATAAAAAAAAAATTAATTGCTACAATATTTTGTCACATTGACCATTTTGTCGCCACTTTTGTATTTCTGTCTCAGTTGGCTATTTTGGCGACCAACAGGCCAAGCACTGAGTAACCACTTATTTGGTGATGATGTTTTTTTTTTTATTTTGGAGGTTTTTTTTTGTTCTTTCATTTAGCTTTGTTTCTTACAAATTATAAGTTCTAAGTCATAATTGCACCTGTGTATCTTTGATTTAGTATTAATAACATTTAGATTAAAGTAAGCTGGAATATGGAATGGTTTTCGTTGTAGTTTCTTTTCTTTTTTTTAAAGAACTATTTCCACTGTTTGGTTGATGATTAATTTTGTAGCTACAAAATGGTATCAATATCATTAATTTTGAACATTTCAGAAGTCCCGTCTGACCAGAAGTTGTTTCAGGGTTTGTTAATCAAGTGTGTTGTCCAGCTTGAACTGATTCAAACCATAGACAACATCGTCTTCTTCCCAGCTACCAGCAAGAAGGAAGATGCAGAAAACTTGGCAGCAGCACAGGTATGTCTGGTATAGTGAAACACATTGAGCTGAATTTACCAAGTCTATTTTTATTAAGTGCAGGTGTTTATAAGAGAAAAAGATGCTTTGTAATTTGACCTATTGTTTGTTGTGTATTTTTCTTGTAAACATTTCCCATTCCAACAAGTGGTCCACTACTGATATATTAAAAGGTGTAGTGTTACAGTGTTCGAGGAATCCACTAGCCCGATGCTAGTGACAAATGCTAACCCACTAGCCTGACAGGCTAGTGGTTTTTTCTTTCATTTAAAAAAAAAAATGTATTATACGGAATATGCAACAAACAAAATCAATAAAATATACTTAGAAAAAACGTGCAAACATGCTATTTATAAACTCAATTATGCACAAACTTATTTCTGGTTTGGCTGTGAAAACGCTTTTAGTTGTTTTTACGAAGGTTATATGTGATTATTCAAAAATAATTGTGAATTATAATTATTCTTTGTTAATCTGAACATTAAATTGTGGGCACTGTCAGTAAATACTGTTTGTCTTTGCATCATGTGTGTGTTCAATCAATAACAGGTCTTATCGGAAATACATATAACACCTGGATAGTATGCTGAGAATGTCTAAGGAAATAAATAAAACTCTTAACTGAAATGAGTTTAGTAAATGTTGTTTTTTAATTCTTTTATTATTGGGGGACGGTTATATGGGGGATACATCTTTCAATTGATTGGACATGTCACGTGGTAGAGGATTGCAGTAATATGTTACTTGTGATTTACTTGGAACTCATGACTGTGTATTAAGTAATTCAAGCATCACTATTAAATCACACATGCTTTGAATTGTTTTGTTTATTTGTCTTGTTTTCTCACCTTGTAAATTGGGAAGGGATGTGAGTAATTAACAAAACTAATTTTCTTTCTTGCTGCCTGCTCACTTGCTGTTCAGTGAGAAACTCGTTTTTATACCCAGTGGAGGATCTAGGGTGGGGCCTCAGGCCCCCTTTAAATTTTGCGAATTAAATAATATTTTAAAAAATTATTATCATTTTTTTTAATGTTAAAGAATCGGCATCATATTATTGCCCCCGCCCCCCTCAAATGGATTTTCTTGATCCGCCACTGTGAAGCCAGATTACGTTAATCAAACTGATCAGGTAATTGCTAACACGTATCTGTAAGCCAATCTGAAATATTCTGAAGAAGTTTTAATCACAAAAATAAATACAACCGACGTGTTTTTACCAAAAACTACCTAACTAGCTGTTTGTACAGCTCTAAAATGTGTTTGAACTTTCTAAATC
>JAULBS010108113.1:0-15359 GCA_032355785.1 Symmetromphalus regularis | reverse complement strand
AAGAAAATCATTTATTATATTAACTATGATTCAAAGAAAATCATTTATTATATTAACTATGATTCAAAGAAAATCATTTATTATATTAACTATGATTCAAAGAAAATCATACAATGTAAGCATTTTAACTACTTACAGGGTGTTTACATTGCACATCCTTAGATCCGCATAAAATGTCACTTGCTATTTTTTTTGCCACCCCAGGCATCAACAAGTACCAAGTGTCATTGATGTTATAATTATTCTGCTAAAAAATATAATGAAATTACAGGGCATATAGTATTTACAAAACAGCCACCGTCTTACATATCTACCAATCACAGCTGAGGTTTCATTCATTTCGGTGCACCTCGAACTCTAACCTTAGAATCACGAAGTTTGGTTCGATGGCACCTAAACGAGCCATACGCATCTAATAAGGAGTGAATCAAGCATGCGAGTCACGTGATCATAAACATTTGCCATCACCAGTCTTGAACATTTTGTGGGAGGTATACACACATGCATCATATACTCCAAAAGAATATATACGTGAATATATGTATAAAAGTCTCTTTCATTATTTTTGCATCATCAGTCTTCAATTGATTACAAGCAGCAATAGCAATAATGAACCACTGACCAACTTGAAATTGTGATTTGTTAAAATATGGGATAAAGTTCCTGTGGATATCATTTACGGTTTAACTGATTCTGTGGTCAAAGACGATAAAATGTTCTTCACTCTAGAAAGATATTAACATGGTTTGAAATAACTGTGAATGATGTCAAGATGGTTTTATCATTCTAAACTGTTTACAATTCAATACACTATGGTTCTATAATACAACAAAATTATTATCATGTGTAATTAAAATATGTATTTGATAGTGAACTGTAGAGCCTATAACACTGCAACATAGCATGTATCAAATACTCCACATAGTACGTTTATTCTATAGTCATAACTTTATTCAAAGTTTGAGAGAATATGTTAAAACATAGCATCTATCAAATACAAACACCACATATTACCTTTACTCTATAATGATAACTTTATTCAAGCTTTGAGAGAAAGTGAAAACATAGCATATGTCAAATATATAAACTCCTCATATTAGTATTACATTTAGTCTATAATCATAACTTTATTCAAGTTTTGTGAGAATGTATGAGAACATAGCATGTGTATAATAGATAGTACTCACATATGTTTATTCTATAATTATAAGTTATTCAAGCTTTGAGAGAATATGAGAACACGTATTTAAATACATTTATAAGCATGAAGCTCCATTCAAGTCAAATAAGCGGAACATCACAAAATGTGTGAAATGTGAGGTAGTAACTTTTATTACACTGCCTCTGGTCAATCCCTTGGATGAGAGTCTGTACGTTATCACTCATAGTGGTCATCATCGTCTGGTCTGAATCCCTTGACGTTCATCATAACAATGGCAAGCTCTCTCTCTCAGTCAGGAGAGCGTCAACATGACGAACTTTCATCGTGGGATCGAACCTCCTCGGTGGACTCATTCTCTGACTTTATTTCTCGTTCCAACCAGTGCTTCACGACTAGTTTATCAAAGATTGTAGTTTGTGCTGGTCTATATCTTGTTTTGCGACATGATCTTTAGAGGTAACCCGATACCGCAGCTTAAAATACTTTGCGATTAGCAGCAAGGGCTCGTTTATAGGCGATTTCCCACAGTCAGGGGAGCATATACCAGTCTTTGATAAAGCAGTTTTCAGCCAATGGTCGATGCAAGTAGCCTACCTCTACCCACTGATCTTTGCAGAAAACTCATTCTGTGTTGGTGCCGGTATCGATATTAAAAATGTTATACTGAGACTCGATCCAAGTACCTACCAGCCGTGAGTCCGACTGCGGAATTACTGCATCACAGCGGCCGGTATTCCACTGAAAGGCAATTCCCGATTTTTATTCATTGTTTTTATCTTTGGTTTGACAATAACGTGCATTAACACTATTTAGACCATTTAGAAAGTTGGATAAAACTCATTACAGCCAGTGGTCTACACACAATGCAACCAGGGTTGTTGTGCGTGTTGTCCTGTCTGTTGGACAGTGCATATAAAAACAACTTGTTACTCACTGGAAAGAGTAGCCATCGGTTTAAAGACGTAGGTTCTGGATTCAAATGTCATTCAACGTACGGTTATTTTTTTCCCCATCGAAATCAGCTCCATTGCTATGATCGCCGCAGGTGTCCATAGAATATGCACAACCACCTGTATTTATTGACAGTGACGGTGTGGCCGTTTAAATGGGGCGGGGGGCATGACCGAATAGGGGCGCCACATGAGGGGCGCCACATGAAGGGCGCCTACCACGTAAAAAATGAAAATATTGTCACAGAAAAAGAGCGCCGCAAATTATTGTCTACGCCGGTCCTGTCTATTGGTGGTCCACAATCAGTGCGCACACTGACTGTAGTTTGTTCTATCCTATCAGTGGCGAAGTGCATACATAAAATCCTTGTTAATCAAAAACATAACATGTATATGTAGGAAGCTTTCCTTCTCATACTAACATTAACTCTGTACAGGGTAGGCTGTGTACCCAGTACAACATGATTTAGTCAAATTATTAGTTGTAAAGAGTTAAATATAGAAACACTAATCAGCCAACTTACACATGTACGTGCAATTAAATGTATAATTATACATGGACACGAACACATTATATTAAGATAACGTGGCTGTAAAGCGTGCACCCTATATTTTACATGTTTGAAAAATCTCTGTTTCTTTGCCAAAAACAAGTATTTTTTCACTATGTCTGCATTCATAGGATTTTATTAAAATATTCTAAGACTCGCATATCACAACTGCATACATTCTGTGCTCCATTTTTAAATCAAAGTTTCTCCTTCTGTTGTCAAGCCAGCTAAAGTGACACAGCCGGTTAAAATGCTTATTTTATACCCTGTTAAAAATCGAGGATCTTCAGAGGTTGTATGTAGTAATATTATAATAATCGGTTACAAATATGGGCTTACATTATACAAACATAACGCATATAGTTTTGTGTGATTATATTGAGTAACTCCCCAAAACATGGAGTCTGAATGCATGAATGGTCATTTTCTCAATTTATGAAAGCTCGTTCAAAAGATTATTTTATATTTATTAATAATCTTATAGCAAAACTGATGTAGAAGTATGACAGAAATATAATTAAATTTCTGTCATCTCTGTAGACTTGTATTACTTGTTTTATGCATACAGTTCTTAATACATTATTAATCAGCATAAAATTATCTTTCAAAATAGCTATTAATATTAAAAATAAGTCAACTTTGAATGTTTGGTCATCAGAGGCCCAGAAGGCTTAATTTTCATACCCTCAGTCTTTACGGGGGTGGGTGGGTGGGGGATGATGGTATAAAATGTTAAAAATGTGTTTCACAATCATGAGAGGTAAGCCCATATTTTAGATGGTACAGTATACAAAAAGAAATTTTAAAAACATTTAACCCCTCTACCTAGTTATACACTTTGTACATTTACGTGTGATCTGTGGATGCTTTGTTACATATATATATATAAAATGTTGGTTCTATTATGTCAGAACCATTCTTGTAACACATGCATAATACACAGCGTTAATATTTCTTTCTACAAATTATAAATTTTATGTTTGTTACTTTTTCATTTCAACTCTTAAAAACGCTAATTGTTTTCTACCATGTTTGTAAATCATCTCAGTATTTGTTATTTGTGTTTTATGTTAATCTTACACAACTTATGGATACTAATAATGACAGAATATTGTCTAGCGTGTTTTAATGTATGTATGTAATAATAATAATAATTAAAAAATACATTTTTTACAAATTAAGTTAACAACTGAAAATACCACACACCCAAAAGTAATAAGGTTCACTAACATGAAGTTTAACTATTTACATGCTAAAATATAAATAATAAACACTACATCAACCACAATTACTCAAAATTTAATATTTACTCTCACGCCGAGACAGGTGGCCACATGTCCACTAAATTTTGATTCCATAAACTTTCTTTTAATTCCTAAATATCTACTAAATATATCACATATTTAACTAACCTCATCTATATACAGTGTAAAAATTGTTCTTTGTTTCAGTATTTTTATCCCACTGAACACATTCATGCTGAGCAGAAATGACATGCCTATATAGAAACTACTAAACATCAAACAGTTGAATGCTTAAGGATGCAGGTATGCACACACATCCACACAGATAATCAGTTTTAAAAAAACATCATTTTGTTTATCTCATGTTGGACACTAGAATGACAGAGTTTTATGTTTACGAAAAGTCTATTCAAGTTAGAACCTTGTCACTCAAGTCACGATTGTCTTATAATGTTATCCAGTGATCGATGGGTTAATTATGAAACACGTTTGTCAGCTGTATTATTCCCAATATTTCCTAGGCGCCGAGGCAGGATTTCTGAAAGGGGGGTCCAAATGTGATGGGTGAACAGGACTGGAGAAAAATGGTTAATTGTCACGTCCTTCCACTCGGAGAATATATATTTAAACAAATAAAAAATACAAGAAAGGGGGTTCCGGACCCCGTGACCCCAATCTCGATCCGCTACTATCATTACTTTATAATTTTGCAACACATAATAAAACCAAATCTCACCAATCTTTCTTATAGAAGGATATATAATTATATTAATTACATGTAGGAAAACAGAAGTCACGTGGCAAAACCACAATACAAAACTGATTAAACCCATACTATTATCCTGACTGAAGTTACATGTATGCATTAAATATTACAACAGATAAATGTATTAAAATAATTATGATAAAACACTGTTGATGGCAGATGAACTTTAATAATGATATATTTATATATTAAAATAATGGTTATAAAATTGTTTGTAAATTAACAATGATTTTGTATAACATACATATAAAACATGTCATCAAAATAAAAACAAATACTGATTGGCAACCATTTTTTCATGAATACGACACTCAACCCTCTACACTACTCTCTACTTGCTGAAAATCTTCAAACGTGATAGAACTGTCAACATTTGATTGTAGTAATTACAAAAACATGATAATCTTATGTGGCGTTACGCAAGACGTACGGTCAAAAAGTAAATAGAGTTCCAAAAGTAAACAACATCAAATATATAGCAAAAAAAACAATGATTAATACAGAAATATAATATATGCACTGAATGAATCCATCAATCCAAAGACGAAAGTTTATTTTACAGTTATATTTATTTCCCTTTCGCAGGAGATCGATAATATAGAGTATTCATCATAGAGTCTGTATATAAATTACAGGTCTGAAGAACATTAATATTAACATTAATTATCAAACTCCTTTCTTTAATGTGTTGTTGAAAATGATCGTTACTAGACTGAGATAGTTATGGAATTACAGATATATAAATTATTGTGAACTGAAACCTGTTTATAAATACAAAATACAAATGATTAGTTTTAATTGGATTTTGTTTTTGGATTTATTATTAAGAATAAATCTCTCATAGATTTTACTCTTTCAAATACAAGAATATTCTTCTCTGCCTTACACTTTGAGTGCCTCCTATCTACCTTTTCATATAAAAATACAAAATTTCTGTTGACAAATTGCCACTGTTAAATGATGGCCACTATTATAGTCAAAAGCAATAAGCAGAAAGATAAAGACTAAGGCACAAATAAAGGCAAACATAAAGACCAAGGTTCAGATAAACGAAAAGACAAAGTGTACTAGTAAAGTATGCAAGGATAAAGACCAAGGCACAGATAAAGACAAAGTGTATTGATAAAGTATACAAAGATAAAGACCAATGCACAGGTAAAGGAAAAGATAAAGACCAAGGTATAGATAAAGGAAAAGATAAAGACCAAGGCACAGATAAAGACCAAGGCACAGATAAAGACCAAGGCACAGATAAAGACACAAAGTTTTTTTGGAAAAGGATACAAAGATAAATACCAAAGCACAGATAAAGATAAAGACCAAGGCACAGATAAAAACAAAGATAAAGACAAAGCGTATTGGTAAAGTATACAAAGGTAAAGACCAAGGCAAAGATATATAGAAAGAGGTAAAGTCCAGACATAAAGAGAAACTTATTTAACAGTGGCCTGTTACCGCTTGACATGACACAATTGTGAGGAAGATAATAAACCCTAGGTCATCTCCACAAGGGTAATTTTTGTCACAATGTGAAACAATAAAAATTTAGTGAAATAAAAATGTAGAAAAATAAATACATTTATCATCACATCTTGCTTCATAGTGAAGATCATACTATTCAATAAAACTAGAATATTTTCATTTTATATCATGCAATATTCTTTTTACTTCTGTGTTATGTTATTATATTAAACTGTGTCCTGGCATTATAGCACAGGAAAGGTTATTTGTCATCATATGTTACTGAATAGAAGCCATCTCATCCATATTATGACAAGATCTGTCAATGACCAACATGATGGTAGAATATTTATCTAGCTTGTTTCTCTTCTTCTAACTTGTTATATTGATGTAACTTGAATCTGAAACATAATAATCTCATAAACATTAATTTTATTGTTACAGTTTGTTAAAATACAGACTGTAAACGTGATTCAAGATTTTTATGAAATGTATCTAATATTCATTAGTGTTGAAGTTACTTTTTTTTTAAATCTCAAGTTTTTACTTCACTATTTGATATAATGAAGAACACTAAAAGATGCATATTTAAAACAATGTCATAACACAAATCAATCATTTCAACATTTGACTATCTGTAACCCTACTAATTATAGATTTAACTCAGCAAGGTATAACCAAACACACACAAACAGACGTGTTGGAGCTTTACACTATAACTAAATTAGAATTAGTTTGTAATTACCACTTTTCTTCAGGTTTTCATACAAGTTGAGTTTACAGTATTCGACTGATTCTCTTGTTTGCTGAAGACCTTCATATGTGTGATCAGAACTGTCTGCCTGAGATTCGTGTTCTGTGTCTAGCAATAAACAAGTATACCTCAACATGAAATCTCTTAGGCATGTATGCACACATTAGTACCAATACTACGTCTGTGAAGGTAAAACATAACCTACATATAGACAGACAAAACACGTGTCAATGTCCACCTACAGGACATGATACGCTCACTTGGTAAATCACTATTAGCTGAAGGTCAATCATCTGTTTTGCATCTACGGTGGTTTTTAAATATTACTTGGACTGGTTGGTTGTTTGGTTGGTTGGTCGTTTATCAATTTAACTTATACTGGTGCTTTTACCTAAATGACGTTTAGTTCAGGATACAGGATGCATTTCATTGCTGGAATGAAGAGACAGTCTTTTACTACCAACTAAATACAGTTGAGTATTTTGAAAGTGACAATTTTCGTAAAAATAACGAGCACACTAGCGCTCTGTAAATGATTTGTTTTATTAAAACATCAGATGACATTTGAATATTTTTCCAAACAAGTTTTAAAATAATTTGACATAATTTATAAATAAATAAAATCAGAATAACTAATAATATGTTTTCCTCTTTTTCATCAATTTCAACTTTTAGCCCCAAAATGAAATAAACTGTTTTCGTAAAAAGCAAGTTGAAAATAGGTGATTTGGCGAAAACTAACATCTTTAGGTCACGTGATATAAATCCAGACTGTTTAAGATAATAACAAATGAATAACATGGTTACAAACACAGCTTTGAGGTGTGGGATGGGGATGGGGTTGGGGGGCGGGTTTATACAATTATGCAATAAACAATCAAGTCAACTTTTTAGAATAGTGTCTTCCATGATTTCAAACTATTTATAACTGACAAATATTTAACTTTGTACGACATTTTCATAAATTGTATTTTTAAAATAAATAAAAGCTTTTAACTCAATTCATATTTTGTCTAATTTTAATGTGGTTTACTATTCATTGTTTTATTAATTTTAATATTATCCTTATTTATTTCAATAATTATATTTCTGCGCTGATCAGCTGAATTTGTATTGTTGTTAATTTCATTGAATGGTTATTCTGATCAAGTCAAATTACGAGATTCAAAGATGCACTATCTAAAAGATTTAGAATTCCCATTTTAAATTTAACTAAGTGTAAACGTATCACTACATAGAAGGTGTTCATATGAAAAGAACTAATAATTAATAACTGATAATAGGAAACGTTCTGAGGTGAAAACAGTGAAATTCAAGATGGCGGTTTTACTTAAAAGATCCTTCACTAAGTATAGGTTTTAAAGGAGAAGTGAAATAAAGCCAGTTTTGTGGTCATTATATTCAGTATAGTATTATAAATTAATAAGTTTAACAATTTGTTTGAATAAAATCACGTAATCATGTTTTAAAATGAAATAAAACTATACATTAAAATTTACCGGCATTCCATAGTTTTTGGAATCATTCATTAATTTCGGTATGCTATTTCGTATGCGGTTGCCCTAGTGCCGCCAGTCATTCACTATTCAGCGTTTCGTTCATTTGGAATCTTTTATACTTATATTAATGTTTTTTCTCTCTATTTTAGTGTGTCAGTGGCAGCTGTTACATTCTTGTATTACTACTGAACATTAATAAGATACAAGACTATAACACATCTTAATGGGAATTGGTTTATGTAAATATATGTGAGTTGAAATCGTTGTCACAGACATAATGTTTGTTCTCTCGGAGATGAAAGATACGGTGAGGATTCCTCCATGGTTGTTTAATCTCGACACCAAAGATGCCATCATTGAAACTCTCAACAAGAAGCTGGCAAATAAAGTAAGACTACAACATTTTAAGCGAAAACACTATATACATTCAAAGTTCGATAACTCATAATTAAAGATGTCAGGATTAAAATAGATCAAGTTTCGGTGAGTTTGAGTTTCTGAAATTTAAATGCTGACCTCGAAAATGACATTGTACATTTAGTTGAAATGAACAAGTAGCAATTTATATTGTGAGAAAAGCACTATTAACAAAAGAAGTCACAGGAAAAAAATCGCTTCCTAAAATTGAGAGGGGTTGGAGCTGGGGGGCTTCCTGGAAGTGAGGGGGAGGGAGCCGGGGTTGGTGGGGTAGAAGCGTGCCCCCATAATGTTTTTTTGAAATCTTAGATTTTTGAAATGCCTTTTCTGGCTAAAACTGTAAAAACTATAATAGACCTCCTGTGTAACTCGGTATATTTGTGCTAAGACCACGTGGCTAAATGTTACATTGATATCATAAAGAGAAATACTGGAAAAAAATATTTAGGCATTTTAATTTCATTTTTTCAAAGGATAATTACTGTATATAGGCACCCACCCACCCCTAGTCCAAAAAGTTGCAAAGGAACTGTGTATGTGTACCTTGTTTGTATAAATATTGAAATAAAAAAAAGTTCATTGCTCTGTGTCTGTCAATTTTTTTTTCTTTTTTATGATTTTGCGTCGAACAGTTTAGAACTAAAGTTATTGCCATGTACACTGTATTGCTTCCAACCACTACCTCAACTACTTATGTGTGTTTTTTAAATATATAAGTCACATGTTATATTTTGAAGGTTATGTACAATGTTGGATTGTGCATTGCATTGTGGGACATTGAGAAGTTGGAAGACAGTTACATCTTCCCTGGGGATGGAGCTTCTCACACAATAGGTAGGTAGGAAGATCTGGCTTATTATGTCATTATTTATTATTTTTTAAATATTTGGAAAGAACTAAAATTCCAAGTAATAAAAAGTATTCGTTAACAGGAATTGAACTATTTGCAAAGTGTGCAATAACCTCATTGTCACTGGGACATCAGTAAAAAGGAATGGATCTTGAAAATATTAAAGTTTATACTTTTTTGAACGTGATGAACATTTTTGATGACTTTTACTGGACATGCTCATATCTCATGAAAAAAAAAGGTTAGTGTAAAAAGACATACACGTATATGCATGCATTTTTTTGTTGATATTAAAAAAAGAATTCATTTAAACTGTATTGACTGTTTTGCAGTTCATTTTCGATATGTGGTATTTCGCCCATTTGTCGATGAGATTTTGATTGGAAAGATAAAAGGAAGTAGCAAGGAGGGTGTTATTGGTAAGTATTTTGATCACACATATACAGTGTAGTATTATTTGGAGAATCTTGGGGATATTGAATTGAATGTTTTACCTTATACCAACCTGCAGTTAATTTTGACTCAGTTGATATATGTTGATTGAATCAACAGATTTATTTATACTTTAATGTACAAGTACATGTATATTTTAGCATTTTACAATTTAATTCTTGTAGTCTACTCTTATCAAAATGTTTGGAGTTATCCCCCTTGACCTGCACCTGTTTTCAGGGCTCAGATTTCTCAGTGGCACTCGGGTATTTGTCGTCATGCCCCATAAATAATTTTACATTAGCTGTTGTGCTTCCCAGTAGACAATATTTATTTTTTGGGTTGTGGGAGAGAGTCATTAAACACATCTAATATTAGCGGTTATTATTATTGCCCAGGTTTGAACTCATTATGCTTGAACTAGCGAAAGAAATAATAGCCATGCCCATCAAAACAATGAATTTTGACCCTTGCATTATGTACATATACTTATACATTATGTATATATCATATCAATGTAAATATGAAATTAATAAAGGTTACAGCTTGTTACTCAGTCACTGTAGGCATTTTCTATTGATTGAATTGTAACCATAGCCCCAGTTTATGCAAACATTTTGTAATGACCAATCTATACTAATTTTCTTTTTTATATTACTATTAGCATTTTACTGAGGCCTTTCTACTGGATTTTTTAAAGGCATTTTCATTTACATCTTTGGTAAAAATTTAACTAGTCATACAACCCATCTAATGATCAAAGCAGGGTCCCTATTCAGAATAATGGTATGTAATCTTCTGACATGAGGGCAATTTAAAAAAAAAAAGTTCATCATTTCATTCATAAATTTGTTAAATGATTTAGTATATGTGTACATCAAAAAAGAAAAGAGTTTGATTTTTGAATTTATTTTTCAGTCTCGATTGGTTTCTTTGATGATATTCTGATACCAGCAGACTCTATGCAGCATCCATCAAAATTGTATCCTTGAACTCAGTATACGTATGCGAGGTCATACAGAACTTATTCTATATTTAGGGGTTTAACAAGTGATATGAGATATACAATTTTTTATTTGTGGATGACCAACTTCAAATGAGTGGAGGATTTTATCTGTGGGTGTGGGGGTTTTCTGTGTGTATGGTTTTTTTTCTGTGGGTTTGGAGTTTTCTGTGAGTAGTATTTTTCTGTAGATGTGTGTGGGGTTTCTGTAAGAATGGGGGATTTTCTGTGTGTGTGGAGGTTTTCTGTAGAGATGGGTTGTTTTCTGTGGGTGTGGGGTGTTTCTGGAGTGGTTTTTCTGTGTTTGTGCGGGTTATCTGTGGGTATGGAAGTTTTCTGTGGATGTTGCTAATTTTTAGAATGCTTCCATTAGAAGACTACTCTACTATTCCTATCATGGACACAACCAAACCCCAATAGCTGATATATATATATATATTTCTTATTTGCTGGGAGGAGGTCTCGAAGGAGGGGAAGGGGGGTGTCATTAAAAACATACATAGTGAACACAACCTTTGACTTTACTAGAGAGTTTTATATATTTCATTTATTTTATTTTAATTACTTTTATATCATAGAACATTCTAAATTGGTATGAAGCTTTGTTGTCGTCGTATCAATACACGATACACACTGCACTGGCTAGATGAGAAGCAGTAATGAGTATTACAGTGACTTAGACATTGTTTGTCACTCGAGCATCGTCAAGAACACCTGTCACTTAATTAATCGTGTTCACCTCAAACATTTCATTATTACCTGTATGCATTGTCTACCTGTAAGTCTTTGTCAGTCCTAACACAGTGTATCTCAGTCACTATTGCTAATATAGCAATCGCATGCAGAGTTAGATTAGGAGGTTTTTTAATGATGGCGGATAGTGTTAATTAATGTTTTTATTTTCTTAATTTGGTTATTTCACATCCTATTCTCTGCTTCTTTGGTACAGACATCCTGACTATTTTCAATTCCAGCCAGTGGTCCACAACTGGTTTGTCAAAGGCTGTGGTATGTGCTGTCCTGTCTGTGGAATGGTGCATATAAAAGATCCCTTGCTGCTTATCGAAGGAGTATCCTACATGGCGGCAGTGGGTTTCCTCTAAATACTTATGTCAGAATGACCATATGATTGACATCCAATAACCGAATGCGATGATAAGATAAAAATGAATATGTTCTAGAGGCGTCGTTAAATAAAACAAACTTTACTTTTACAGACATCCTGACACTGAGACAGTTGATATTAAGATCTTCATTTGGGTTGTTATTATCAAACAGAATATTAAAACATTTCATTTAAAGCTGAATATTACATTTCTCTGTCTAAAGTATTTCGAATCTTGCATGCAATTCATGGATACCTTTGTTACTTGCCAAATTCACCAAATGAGAATTTGTTTTAAGATGGCATATTTTACTTCAATAAATCTTTCCTCTTACCGAATTTCTTGAATCTTGTGTTTAAAAAAAAAGATTAGTTGCAGTCTTGTTGAACAAATACAGACAGTCATGTAGTCAGGGTTGGATTAAGTCTGATACCCTAAGCATGGTGGTGGTGCCCCTTTTCACACCTTTTTTTTTTTGCCCTGGTAAATTATTTTGCGGTGGTTGTTCACTTATTTCATTTTCTATTGTGCCCATTTCCTCTTGATGCCCTAACATGCTTATTATGCTTATTGGTTAATTCTGGGATGTATGTAGTTTAAATATATTGGTATGAAGTAGGGTATTCATAAAACCATTGTCTGGATTTTAACAAAGTCTGGTCTCAGTGGACCCATATGCAGTTTGGGCTATTTTCCATTCAAACCAGTGGTCCACAACTGGTTAATCAAAGGCCGTGGTATGTGCTGTCCTGTCTATGGGATTGTGCTTATAAAAGACCCCTTGCTGCTTATCGGAAAGAGTAGTGGCAGTAGGTTTCCTCTAAATACAAATGTCACAATGACCATATAATTGACATCCAATAGCCGCTGATAAGATAAAAAATCAATGTGCTCTAGAGGTGTCGTTAAATAGAACAAACTTTTCTTTACAAAGTCTAGAGGCTTTTAATGCTTTGATGTGTTAAAAAACAAATACAATTTTAACTCTGAATTTTCTTTAACACATTGAAGTGATGAGCAAGAACAGCTGTGGTTCTGGGAGTATCAGTTGGATGATGGCAACAAACATACTTTGTTCATGGACATCGGAGAGCAGATCAGGTCAGCTTTCACAGCTTTTGATTACTAAATATTTAGGGCTAATTTAACATGTATGTGGTTATTGACAGGTTATGGAAACCTATGGATTAAATCTGGGTTAAATCACAGACCATTTTTTTCTGCTTCAGAACCAAAAGGGTGTAAGTTGGGGTAGCAGAAATGAAGAAAAGGGCCAAAAACTGTTTTTCACCTAAACACAAGTTTTATGTGGAATATCTTTTGATTTCAAGATAAATGTGGGATAGCATCAGAAACCTACACACACCCTTTGTGCATCAGTTGCACCTCACGTAGGGGTATTCAGTGATACCAGTAAGTGCCAAACCCAAACTTACACCCTTTTGGTTCTGAAGCAGCGACATCTTCTGTGGCATACACACTAATTATCTTGTTTATTTTTAATAGGCTACGAATGCCGTCGTCGTTGTGTGTTTTAGCCCTTGTGGCAGTTGTGGTCCTTGCAGCAGGGCAAGACTGTGACCACGGATATTCTAACGGATGCAGTATTCCGCACGACTTGCCGTTCTTCTACAAAACGAAATTCCGACATGCGTGTGACAGACATGATATCTGCTACGCATGTGTAAGTGAAAGTTGCAATCTGATGACGCATTAGGGACAGTCTCAAAAAGTATGGTTAAAACCTAACAATTTTTCTATAAAACACAGCAGTTTTATGACAGGGGCCACCGCGGGAATATTTTGTGCTTTAGCCAAGACCAGCTATTTGCACATGAGCTGAATTTAAAAAATAGTATAAATCAGACAATCTCTTGGAAATTATTTGAAATGGGAACACTGTAGCAGTGGGTACAGCATTACCATATAGTAATCCATCAGTATAAACATGGATGAAAACATTGTATCTACTTTTAATTTTCTAAGAAATGTTGTTTGTATATTGGTGCATCTGTTTGATCTTCAGATGCAGCAGATCAAACAAAATATCGTTTAGTTTTATATACAATGACGGAAGAATAAAATATGAAGGCGTTTTCATGTTAGAAGCAGCTAAAATTTGCTTGATACAAGGATCAAAAGTAGGAATGGCTTTTGGCTTCGCACCAAAAAAAATATTTTTCTTCAAACACCAGGTCATGCAGGGCCGGATTTATAAGGGGGCAATTGCCCCAGGCCCCACTGCCAGAGGGACCCCCAGACTTAAGGATTTCCTTTATTTAAAAAATGTAATAATTATAAAATAAGCTCTATTCATTCATTTTAGTTAATTTTTTATTTGTCATGTAATTTAATTTCTATGTTAAGGGTCCTCTGAACCTGGAGTGCCCCGGGACCCCCAATGTTTAAATCCGGCCCTGAGGTCACGAGCAGGTTATTTCAAGCTTCATTAAACAGTGGCGTTGGAACGAAATTCATATTGGGGGGGGGGGGGCTGCTGATACTAAGAAGCAACTGACTTTACCAAAAAACACAAGAATAACACTAAAATTTTAAATTATTGGGGGCTTCAGCCCCACCCCACCCCCAGGCTCCAACGCCCCTGTAAAAATATGTTATGGTTTTGTTCACAGGGTTCTGGACGTCATGTCAGTAAACACGAATGTGACCGTCACCTTCACAGGGACGCCATGGCTGTCTGTAACGGAGGGAAGAAGAGGTTTATATTTGGAGCTGTCTTAGACTTGGCCACGAAGACGTTCTGTGACGATATTGCACATACGTACTACGGTGCAGTCGGGCTGTTCGGAGCTGGCCACTACCACACCTCCCCGGAAGGATTTTGTTCTCACTCGTGGGTGCCGCATTGCCTAACGTGAAGACCCGACCTAGGTTGGATGAGGAACTGATACAAAATTGTGGAATGATTGGTGTCTATACACATGGGCTGATATAAACTAAATGATCTCAATAAAACATGATGAAAATGATTACATTTGTTTGAACATCATCCTTGTGTTAATGTCTGACAGCTTAACCACTGCGCCACCGGGGGCTGTTTTGTTTATAAATATATTATTTCTGTTCTTCTTATTTTATATATTTATATATATATATATATAATTTTTTTAAAATTATATTTTATATATATACATGTATATATA